>OY856188.1:234951355-234996355 GCA_963693315.1 Diogma glabrata | reverse complement strand
ATTCATTTCCACATGGGCAGTATAGGAGAGCTCAATTTCACTGTCAGCAAATATGTTGTATGGCCATATTTTAATTTTCAAAAGCCACACCTATTATATTTATTTTATTACTTTCAGTTATTAATATCTCTTTTAATTTGAGCTTAATTTTATAATTTAAGTAATTTTAATCTATATTTATTGAACAGCTTACTATTCATAATTAATTATTACTGCCATAACATCTAGTTTTTCATTATCTACTCTTTTATATATGTCCAACCAAAGGCCACAAATACATAATTCAAATCATAACATTAAATACAGTGGCTCAGTGGCTTACAATAATTTAGTACATAAAGTACTAATGCGCTATACAACAGAATCCACACTAGACTTTAGAATTACTATTTTTTTCGAATCTTCTCAAGTAGCTATGTCTATTAAATATGCAAATCCTTTATTTCTCGCAGTAAACTTGTTGCCAAGCCATTATGTCCCAAACCATTTGCCCAATACCAAATAAACCAAAAACTAAATTCAAAACCACATCTTTTCCCTGGAAACTGTGTATCTCAATTTTGAGGTTTGAGTTTTCGGTAATTTCATTAATAAATCATTCCTTTAATTATACCAAAAACTTTATTTAAGGACAGATCAGACATTGAGAAATGGAACTGCTTTTTTACTGTTGTTAGCACTGATTTTAGAAGAAAAGCAATAGTACGATTGAAGTAGTTTTTTTTACAAAGATGGTATACTTGTAAGTTCGCTCTCACATTTAATTCTATAATTGTTTCATTTCACAAATAAATGTCATTTGGCTTTGATTGTTTAATTTGTTTAAAGTTTAATTAATTAACCTAAAGAATTAAACTGCAAATGGTTTCCCAACCAAGCAACAAAAATTTAACTGGGAATTGTGTTTTTGTGGCCTACGTGGAACATCTAGTTGTAACGTTATTTCAACTTTAATACCTATTTTATAAATGCTATCTTTGCTTTACAGTAAATTGAGTAAATATTAATTTATCTTATTATTATCGAGGTCTACGCTCTCATCATCACAGAAAAACAATTCCATTTGCACAGTACGAATTTGTCTACATCCAATGAACTAAATTTTCTGAATGAAAAAAAATCAAATTTGTCAAGGTAAAGATACAAAAAAGGATAAAGAAATTAATTATATTAAATTATCTTCTAAGATAAACATAATCATTTATTTAAGAAAATGTTGTAGCTTTTCTCGTGTTTTGATTATTTTCATCATCTCGGTTATACGTTTTTTTTTTATTTTATCTCTTTAATTTTCTTGATCATCTCGTTGTAATTTTTTGTGGTTAGTTTTTCTTGTTGACTCTTATCGTTTTAATTTGTTGTGTGAAATTGGCAAATTTGTTTGGAATAATAGAACAAAAAAAAAAGAAAACGTTAGAAGCGAAATAGAAAGATATTGTTGTGTTTGATAATAAATGGTAGGAAACAAACGTTGTTGTTATTAAATGGTTTGATGGTAGATTTTATAATAATATTTACTTTGGTGAATTTTTTTTTTTTTATTTTAAATTAAAAATTAATTTGAATAACTATTGACTTAGGAATATCATTACGCTATGTTGTTAAGAAGCATCCAAGTGAGAAATAAATAATTTAAACTTTGTTATCTAAACTTTTAGTTGATAATATAGTAATAATTCATTTCGACTGAACCTATCTGAACAACCGTTTTAAAACAAAATTTGTTTATTTTTGTGACAGTAACTTTTAGAATTAGTTATACATCAGATATCTAAGAATTCGTTAAACATTTCAATACAGGGTTCATAGGTATATATAAAAATAGAACAATCCATCACGTTATAATTATTTACTTATTCAACAAAAAATGATCGATGGTATAGAGGAGGTTAAGTCTACATCTGGGACGGTTGGATGGATATATGTTGAGGTGTCTTTGAAATTATGTATTGATTGATTATGTATTGATAACACTATAAAAATGATGATTTAATTATACGTGTGTTCTTACCTTGAGACATTAATTGAAACTACTTTAATCAGCTCTTCTGTTCAGCCAAAAAAACATTGTTCTGACTATCAGTTAGTTAGAAATTTTTCCAGATTTATTATTTATATTCCAGATTTATTAAAAAGATGCCCCAAAAAGCTTGGATATGGTGCTCCTATGGAAAAATCCCACCAATTCTCATGTATCTTTTATTAAAAGTTTTTGATCTACAAAAATTAATCAAATAGCAAAATTATAAAAAATCTCTTTACAAAATTCCATTTGTAAAAACTTTCATTTCTGAACAAAAAAAAAATGTTCCAATCAAATTGATCGATAGTTTACTGTTACAGATGAAAAACTTTGAGTTATTTGAAAGATTTTGAAAAACAATTTTCTAAAATAGAAGTTTAAATATTTTTTCGCAAGCTCTTTATATCGGAATGATTTTCCAACCAATCAATATCAATCCATTTAAATTTTGATTAGAAAAATGTCATTTTGATAGAATTCGTGTTTAGATTAGATATTTGAAATTGAGTTGTTTCATAGCAAAATAGAAGAATTAATGCAAACAGTTTCAAGATGCTTGAAATAGTTTAAAGGACTTGAGCTGAGAAGATTTAATAGTTTAAGTGATCATTTTGTTTTTGGTATGCCAGGACAAAATTGCGTTTGCTTCTTACCATCAAAACCATGTGATTTAAAATCATTCCAAAATTAATCAAAGTCGTTTTTGGTGATCCCTCGCAATTTTGCATAAGACGAAAAAAAAATGTTCGAATTCAAACGACAAATTTTCTAGTACAAATAGTGAAAATTTTATCTCTAAATTTCGAAATAATTAATTGTCATTCTGATTTTGGTTGTAGCTTAAATTAACACCAATTGATTTATTAAGGTTTTATTAGAAAATAATAAATAAACTAACATTTTCTATGGAAGAAAAGTGAAGTTATTTTACTAGGTACTGAAAGTTGAAAGAAGAAATATGTTGCGTGTTTTCCATGATATTTAGTTTTACGGTGATGATGAGATTCATTAGTTTTCGACAGAATGATGTATTTGTTTAGCTAAAAATGTAGACAATGAACACGTTTCATTGTTGTTAGCAAGATATATTAGGTTTGATATTATAAGTTTTGCTAGATTTTTGTTAACTGAGGGGTTGAGTCAAATTCAAAGTCATTTTAAATTAGAGATAAATGTAGAAGAGTTGGTAAAAATGATATGGTATAAAACTAGAAATGGTAATAATTCACTGCCACGAATCAAATAAAGATACCCGTACGTATTATTTCATGATCTAATGAAACAAGAAAACCAGAGAGGTTGCACCAAACACACACTTTGGAAATAGGATTTTACTTACAAAATCAACCTCAATTTCATCGTGTTTTTGATAGTTCTTTTTTTGCAGGTTTGCGGCCCCAAAACGTTTAGCTTTGCTGCTTTTTTATTTTTCGCAACTTGTTTTAATATTGGCGTGGTTTGATTTCACTTGCTCTTATCGGTTTGAAAAATGGTGCTGCATTTTTTCTGTTCAGTGCGATGTTTTTTTATAAAATGATATTTATAACCTGCGATTTTCAAAAATAGTGACATTACCACATTTTAGCCAGCTTTTTAAATTGAAGACTTATCCGTTTGGACTCAAAACCATTTGGTGGTTGTTGGTAATAATCCTTGTTGTTCTATTTCATTTTCTTACTGTTGCTGTTCCAGCACAGCTACCTGGAATTTTGTTTCTCTCAAGAAACGAATCAAGACCTGCTTCAGGAAGAGCTATTAGTGGAGCTATAATGAGAAAATGTCCAGGAGTTTAAGCATTCAAATATGTAACATCTTCATTGTTAAGAGAATTTAATAAAACCTCAATTTGAGTAGTTAGTGTAGACATTTCTTCGTAAGTTAGATATACATTCCCAGTTGCTCGCAGTAAATGTTTTTTAGTGAATTTCACTGCTACCTCCCAAATGCCTCCAAAACGTGGTGAGCCTGATGGAATACATTTCTATTGGATGCCATTAAGCGACAAAAATTGTGAAACAAGATTGTTTGTGGTATCTAACTGAATAATTTTATATACCCGATTTAATCTTTGCTGAGCTCCAACAACAGTTGTTGCATCTGATCTACATGTATTTCCTCTGGTACACCTCTGAGTGCACTTTCAAATGTCCTGCTTTTTTTGCTAGACAAAGAAAAACTGATATATATCCCTTTACATGTTTTGTTTCTCTGCCTTTTTTTGTTGATAGCGTTATTGGACCAGCAAAATCGACTTCAATTCGGTTGAACGGTCTTGTTATAGTAACTCTCGAATCTGGTAAGCTACCCATCAACTGCTTGCTAGTCGATAACATATGTTTGCAACATATTACACAATCACAAACGATATTTCTGGTTGAGTTTCTGGCTCCAACTATCCAAAACCGTTGATGAGTTAAATTAAATAATAAAGAAGGACCAGGATGTAGGTATTTCTGGTGATAATAGGTTAGAATCATTTTACACAGAAAGAGTGCTAAATAATTGGATACTTTGTGTTATATGTACAAATTGGATTTTTTAGTCAACCTCCAACGCGCATAATCCCATTCGCATTAATAAACGGGGCAAGAGAGGCAATTCTGTTGTAAGATGAAAGACTAGAATCCTGTTGAAATTGCCTTATCTCAACTGCAAAATCATAAGTTTGCGCACATTTAATGATGAATCTCTCGGCTACAGAAAGCTACTCTATGCTTAGACAACCTAATAATTTTTTTTTTGATATAGCGTGATCTTAGTGTTAGAATCAAAAGGGTAGACATATGCGTCAACACGAATCAGTTTAGGCTAGAGTGAAATTCTAGCAGATACTCTAAAACTGAAGGCGTCGCAGTCGGATGAAGTAGTTTCAGCCTTTCTAGTTTTGCTTCCTTAACAATAGAATCTTTTCGTTCATCCACTTTTAAATTTGGAAACCCTTCTTCAGTTCCCGCTTACCATGTTGGCCCTCGCCACCATAAGTTGAATTGAATTAAGTTTGATGGAGATAACCCTCGAGTAGCACAATCAGCTGGGTTATCCTTTGATGGAACATGATTCCATTGGTCTCGAAAGTTTATTGCTAAAATTTTAGCCATTCGATTGGCAACAAACGTTTTCCATTTGCTAGGATGCCGTGATAACCAAGTTAATACGATTGCTGAAGCTGAATCCGTCCAAGCCACATACTTAGCGGTCAGAAATATTTTATTGATTTTCAGTTGATCGAAAAGTTTAGTCAACAGATGTGCTGCACACAACTCCAACCGTGGAAGAGATATAGTCTTTACTGGAGCTACTTTGGTTTTGTTGTAAGTAAGTGTATTTCTGTATTTTCACGGTTAATTGTTTTCTCACAATATATTGCGATCCCTAATAGATCGAACATACTAGAAGATTCTGAAAGAAATGATCTTTTAATGCAAACAGTGTTTCAAAGGTGAAAAAATCCTTGCTTGGAATTCATAGTAATTCTAAAATTTTGATCGAATTAGAGCTGTTTTCAAAAGATTTTTCTGAGGTTGAGTTGAGGTTGATCCATTATATCACAAAAAAGATTAATCTTAATCGATTTCGCACTTTCATTCCTCATACACCCGCGCACCCTCACCCGCATACACACACGCCCACACTACACACACATGCAAATAATCACCCATACCTAAATCCATACCCCTAAGTTTAACATTTCAAAATAATTTTACACCAACTTAACAGGAACATAATTTGAAAACAGAGTTAAGTTTTAATCACTGTTGTAACGGTTAAAAAGTTGATAATTAATTGTAATATAAAACAATAAATAATTGTTAAAAGTGTATCTCAAAAACCTTTTCGCGTCAAAAAGTTGAAGAATTGTGTTAATAAAGCTGTGTATTTGATTCTATAAGCACGGTAACCATTAATAAAAGCCTACTGTTTACATCACGATAATGGAGACAACCAAGTGTCATTCTTGTAAAGGGACCATTTCAGACGTCCATCAAGGAATTAAATGTATAACGTGTAAAAATGTTTACCACTCACGTTGTGTTGGTTTATCAGGGAAAAAAAGACAAGAAATCCAAAAGGGTGAATCTACTTGGCGATGCTGTCAAAATAAAACCGTCGAAGAAGTACCACCGTCAACATCCAATAATGAGTCATTTTCAAGTTTGATAACAAGATCACCTATTCATCAACCACCCAGTGTAGTAAAATTGTTCAACACTGAGTCCAGTAGCAAAGACGGAGCCAGTGTCAACGCTGAGTTACTGATGAAACTTCAAAAATATGATGTTGAGTTTTCTGAGTTGAAAACATTAATGCGAGATATCAAAACATCGCAAGAGTTCATGTATGCGGAATTCGAAACAATGAAACTGGCATATCAAAAAGCCGTAGCAGATAATAGGGAGTTAATAGAACAGTTACATAGTTCTGTTGGGGAAAACAAACTAAAAGAAGAGCGTATTAATGAGCTAGAAGCAATGGTAGATGATCTACATCAGACTCGAATTGAACGAAACATGATTATTGCTGGTGTTCCAAATGAAACAATTGCTCCAATGGAAGTATTAACAAAATTGCTTTGTGTATTAGACTCTAAAGAATCGATTAAAGAAGTTGAAACATGTCGGTTCATTAAACATAGGTTTATTCAAAATAAGTCATCTAAAATTGAAACAAAGATTATGGTAACATTTAAAAGTAAGGAAGAAAAACAGAAGGTGCAAGAAAAGAAAAAGAAAAAATTAGTCTACACTAGTCAGCTTGATTTCACATTACCAACTGAACAACAGATCTATTTGAGGGACCACTTGACTCCTTTCAGGCTCAAATTGTATGGCATAGCACGTAAGCTTAATAAATTTATCAACTATAAGTTCCTTTGGATTAATAAAGGAGTTATTTACTTTCGTAAAGAAGAAAGGGCACCTGTCTTTAGAGTATCATCTCAAAATGACATTAATAAACTTTTATCAACAAACAATATTAATCCAGAGCTACTTAAATAACAAAAATTCTTTCCATCTCACTATTTCTGTTTATAAATTAAAATTAATACATAATGATCAACTTTTTATTATACTAACAGCATACACTTCACAATTAATTGTAGTAATATTCAATTCAACTTGTAAAATTTTTTCGTGGCAGCTACGCTTCCAAATATACTCCTGTGTTTGTTATCCATTTGAACGGAACATACTTAAACCTAAAAACAAAAAAACAAATTTTTTCGTTTTATCTAAAATTTCCATTTTTGTGTTTGATTATTGTGATTACTGTCATTTTTATTGTATTTCTTTTTTTAATGTTAGGTCTAGGTGAAGATATTGAAATTGACAACGAAATTTGTTGCATTCTATTATGCATACCACTGAGTTTGAGCCAAAAGAAATTGTTAAAGGTAAAGAAGATTTGGTTATTTTGTATCTGAACCTACAAAGTCTCCGTAATAAATTATACGATTTGGAGCTACTTATTAATAATATACAGTGTACCATCGATATAATAGTCTTAACTGAAATTTGGATAACCGAAGAGGAAAACAAATTTTTTAATTTAAAAGAATTTAATAGTTTCTACTCAAATAGAGAAGGTGGTTATGGGGGCACAGCTATATTTGTAAGGTCGAATATAAAAGCTGCCAAAGTATTTGCAGAGGATTTTGACTTTTGTCAAACACTGGGAATTAAATTAACTGATAGAAATGTGAACGTTATTGCAATATATAGATCCCCTAAAAACAGTATAAACAATTTTTTCCACCTATTAACTAAATATTTGACTGAATTTCAACAGAATTTTATCATTGGCGATTTTAATATAAATTTATTGAACTTTGAGGACAACATTGTTATGAATTATGTAACGTTAGTTAGATCTTACGGTCATGTATTTTTGAATAAAATTAATCAAGAGCATTCAACTCGAATAGCACTGATTGACCATATAATAACAGACATGCTGACTTACTCTTATGCTGTCTCTACATCAGATACGCCAATTTCAGACCATAGACAAATTTTTTTACAAGTGTCAAATATTAGCATTCCTCGCGAAAAGCACAATACTTTGTTTGAGATATTAGATTACAAGCACATTTTTGATGATCCCAGGTGGACTGATATTCTCAAAGCAACGAATATCTCAGAGTTTTCATGCAAGCTCCAGGAAGTTGTAGTTGGCAATACTCGAACCCATAAGAAAAAAATCAAAATGGGCCATGCGTCCTGGATGAATGCAGAAATAATGGATTTGATCTCACAGCGAGAAAAATTCTTTAAATTAAAAAATAAATTTAAAAGCGATAACTTTTTAGCAGAAAAGCATAAAAAACTATGCGCCTTAGTAGCCGGTAAAATTAAGAAAGCAAAACGAGAAAGAAATTTTGATTTTATAACCAAAAACATCGGTAAACCAAAGGAACTATGGAAGTACTTTAACCAAGTAATTTTTAACCGTACTAGCAAAAATAAAAGTATAACTTCTGTAAAAGTTGGGAATGATATAGTGACAAACGACCAAGAAATTGCTGAAGAGTTCAATAGTTATTTTGTAAATATCGTCAATATTATCAAAGGTAGTTTTAAGCAGACTAACAAGGACGATTTTGATTATATTAAATATAACATCAATCAGGAACTTAATCTTCACCCAACTGTAGAATCAGAAGTGAGAGAAGTATTATTAAATCTTAACTCAAATTCTGCTGTTGGTATAGATAAAATATCCACCAAAGTTCTTCAATATTCTATCAATTACATTAGTCCACTTTTGGTTAAGTTTGTAAATGATTCTTTTGAAAATGGTGTGTTTCCAAACTGTTGTAAGGTTGCAAAAGTCACACCTGTTTATAAGTCTGGTGACGAAACGGATGTTGCAAATTATAGACCAATTTCTGTTTTGAACGCCCTTGCAAAAGTCTTTGAAAAGATTCTGTTAGATAGAATTCAAAATTTTCTAGCTGCAAATAGAATAATAAGTAATCAACAGTTTGGCTTTACAGTCAACTCTAGCACAACAGCTGCATGTCTTAATTTTACAGACTTTATTAGTCGAAGCAATGATCAAAGAATGTTCTGTGGTTGTCTTTTTTTGGATCTAAAAAGAGCTTTTGATACGGTTGATCCCGACATATGCTTAATAAAACTATCAAAGTTTGGGTTGACACAAAACCAAATTAGTTTATTTCAAAGCTACCTTAGCAGCAGGCGCCAATTAGTACAAATAAATAATACCCTTAGTTCAGAAAAACTGCTTACGGCTGGTGTTCCTCAAGGATCTATACTGGGGCCTGTTCTATTTAATATATATATAAATGACATAGTATTCATTGAATTAAAGGGAGTCTTACAATTATACGCAGATGATTGCTTGATAATGTACTCAGCAAATTCACTTGATGAGTTACTCTTGCAAATGAATCATGATCTACAGACACTTAAAAAGTGGTTTGATTTAAATCATCTGACATTAAACCATGACAAAACCCAATATATGGTGTTCGATAACAGACACTTTGATGTAGATGTCTTAAATAATAATCCCGTGATTTATGACTCGTTTATAATCAAACGGGTATTGAGCTATACATACTTGGGACTGGTGATTGATAGCCGTTTAAAGTGGTCACCCCATATCGATAAAATAAAGAAAGCTGTGCTACCATACATATTTGCAATCAATCGAATAAGGCATGTTCTTCCGATAAAATCTTTAATGTTGCTTTATTTTGCATATATCCAATCACGATTGACCTACCTCAATCCGATTTGGAGCGGCTGTGCTGAGTACAAAATGAAAGAGTTAGAGGTTTTACAGAAACGTGTCCTAAAATATATAATTAATGCGCCACAAGATATTCAACTGAAAAGTTGTTTGAAGAATTTCAATCGCTCAAACTTTTATGTGATCGAGAACTCTTTCTTCTGATCAATAAAGTAATTAATAACACGATAAAACATAGTTTTGAGCTGACGCAAGCTCAGGACCAACATGCATATGGTACGCGGCGAAAATCACATTACGTGTTAGAGCATTTTAAAACGGGATCTGCAGAAAATAATATATTGTACCGTGGCCTTTCCAAGTACAATAATTTACCACTTGAAATTAAACACATCACAAATCCAAAAATATTTAAAATTAAAATAGTGGAATATTTGAAGTGTAGTTAAGCGAAATCATTAAATGTATGCCTTAGTATAACTATTTAAATTTGTTCTTTGAATGTTTTTATTTGCAATCAATTTTACTTTTGTTCATTGTTTATTGTTTTATGTAATATATTTCTATTTATTACTTATATATGAATATTTTGTCCATAATCTTTATTACTTTTGTTAATTTCAAATTTGCTTTGTTTACTTAATCTTGTTCATATTACATTTAATTACAATTTGTAAGTAAATTAAGCTACATATATGAAGTTGCGCTATAACCTTTTAAGGTTCGAGCAACTGACTTGCAAACAGTCTCTTAAAGAGAACTAAAAAAAAAAAAAAAACAATCAGAAAAACTGTAAAAACTTAGAAAATCATATGTTTATAGTAAATAAAGTAAAAAAAAAAAAAAAAAAAAAAAGTTCCCGTTAGTGATTGAATTATTTATTCGATTATTGTGGTAATCGGTTATAATGTCATAGACCAAATGGTATCGAATTTTATAAGTTTTTTTAGCAGTAAAAATCCCGCGCATTCAAAATTTGGAATGCATAAACAGAATTAGCAAAAACAAATAACATTTTGTTTGGTTTGTTGTAAATTGTTAACCTTTAACGTTTTCTCAGTAGGAAGCAATAGATTTATGTAATAGGTCCAACTGCTGGTTGGAAACAAAATAACCAGACTACAGAATCTCTCTTTCTAACACCACGCCCAGGATATATTACAAAGTAAAGTATGTTTATGGCATGTGTCTGTTCGATGTTATTGCGTCTGCGCAGAGTCAACAATCCCAACATCCATTATTATTACTTTTGTTTAAATTAAATTAAAAATATAACATCAGAATCCACAAATAACGTTAGATCTTGGCTTGATGTGATCGAATAAAAAAAACAGGTTTGCCTTCTAAAATAAAAAAAAAATTAGAGGTAATCTTGGCTACTGATGATAGCCGTAGACATCAGTGTTGTGTGGAAAGAAACTAATTTAATATAACACATTCTCCTCGGACTCATACGCCCATGCACCTCATATACCCGTTCATGCATATCCCCATACACACACCCATATACACACATTCGTACACCTACATACTTCACCATAATCATTCATGCATAAAATAAAAATAAAAATCAGATTTGACTCACCCGCATGATGTCGTCCCGTCCTACTCTCCTATCCTTCAAATTCAGCCACTCATCTCCATCAGGTCGTACATAGACCAGAGCTCGGCCAAGGTGATTGCAACTTACAACCGTTGTTAAGATCCAAGTGTTATATAAATTAACGGATATAGAAATTGGTTATAATTTATGGCAGCTACAATGAGTCAATCCGGAAATGACAACCGGTTTCAGCGATGATTCACCGTTAACTCTCGGTGATGAAATGTGATGATATCAACTTGTAACTAACGTTATTGATTGTAAGACACCTATAACAGCACTAATCCAGACTGCCTCTAGATCACTGGTCTATTTTTGTCATGGATCGTCGATTTTTTAGGGTAATTTTACTATAAGTAACCGTTGGGATAGATGTTATCGCCCGAATTTGGAAATGACGTCAACCATTGAATCTAACTACTATCACAGCTTCAAAAAAAAACTTATATTTTATGGATTCCGCTAACTGAGATAAATCACAGCGCACATATCATATGTTTAATTTTTGTTTTAATTTTCATTTAATTGGATTGATACATGAAATATAATTAGATTATGAAATTTTACTAGTCACTGACAATGAGTTGAATATTAAATTTAAATTTTAACTAAATAAATTACGATTTTTTATAATTAACTAGATGACTTCACAAACATACATATTTTTATTTGTAAATAAATAACTTACTTAAAAATTTTAACTAAATAAATAGATGGTTTCACAAATATAAAGTGAGTAGTACTTTTCTTTATACTTACTAGGCCTTACTTGGACTGTGGAAATGTACATGCGAACTTCAACTCAATAAAGTGGTTATATTTTGATTACGTAACTTAATCTACTTAATTGTAAAAGAAAATAACGTGGATTACACAAAAAAAACTATTCTCGAACGTAGATATTTGCGAAGCAAAAAAATTGACAAAATTTCCAAAATTAATCTGATAACAAAAAAGCCAGACCGAGAAAATATGGCGCTCGCCACGGCACAAACATGTAAATAATTTTTTTGATTTTGGCTCACTGACACTAAATCGGTAAATTGGAACCCCACGAATTGATATTATTGTAAACTACCAAAACATTTTACTAATTAATTCTATACGCAATATCGCGGATTTAATAACAAAAAAAATTTGCTAATCCCGACATTTAAAAATATAACATTTTACAAAATCACAACTTGTCAACCTCGACAACACAGGCTGCTCGAAAAGTCGATGCCAAACTAAGAGACACGATATGTCTTCAACCACGTATTTATAGGCTAAAGTCACGTCGTTTTTACACCACCACTAACCAATAAACAGAATTATCTGTTTATTGGTTATTCTCTTTCGATATATCTTGTACTAAAATTGGAGAATAATTATAAAAAGAAACATGGATTATGAAACGAATGTAGGACATCTACATGGGAATAGGGCAAGTTATTGTACAACTGTTCTATGCTAATTTTATAGCAATTAACAATCACAAACTGAATAAAGGAAATTACATTTGGAAATATCACACAACTGTTTCAGGACAATAATGCTTTTAACGGAAACTATAGTAGACGATGACTATGGATTGAGTATAGGAAATCATGTGCAAAGGAAAAATAAATACAACCATGAAAATTTCTGCCAAGGCAAATTTGATGTGTGTGGGACAGTGGTTCGAATTTCAATTACGGAGTTTGAATTACCCTTCATAACAGCCGTTATTTCCATTTTTCCCCTGGTAGATACCGCATTGGTTGCTACTCCATCTATGACAAAGCGGGCTTTTGTTCGTGGTAAGTTTAATTTCTGGATACAGGCTCCTGAAATGAACTATCGTTGTAAACCGGAATCCAGCAGCACTCTACATTTATGTTAGATTTTAATTTTGTCGTTGACATAGATAATGGCAGTAGGAAGAACGGACTGTCCCTGAGTGAACGATGTTATATTTTAATGAGCATGACAATTTGTAATTGTAATTGTTTCACATGTTTCAACCGTCGCATTCTCCATGACTGTTTTAGTTGCAATCTTTATGTCACTGTTTTCTTCATGAAGCAGAAAATTATGTTTTCTGCAACATATCCATATCCGATATTTAGATTTGCATGCCATGACTGGATGACCCTGATTAAGACAGTTAAAACATAATTGTTTATCTCGAATTAAGTTTGGGCGTTCGGCTATATTCATTTCTGTAAACTGCAAGCATTTGAAATTTCTGTGTTTTTTTTTAGGTTAAAAACGCAAAAATTCGTTAAATGTTGGAAATTTGTTATTTCCTATATGTACCGCCAAAGATTGCCTTGCATCCATATCTAACTTCTCTAACAAAAGTACAATAAGCCACGGCTTCCGAGCTTATGCGTTAGAACCTAGTGCTCTCAATCCTCTGATAACTTTATCTGCTATATTAGTACTAGAACGTTGTCCGTTTGCTGGACCATTTGTTGGTGGTATATCTAGGAACCGATATATGAGAGATGAAATTACATGACTGACTCAATTGAACCGTTCATCTACTTTGTCCCAAGCGCTTTTGTAATTTGTATCGGTGACGGTGATATGCTTTATTAAATCAAAAGCCTCATTTTGAAGAAACCCACGCAAATATTGGAATTTGTGAGCGTTGGATAGTGAATTATTATGATCGATGGACACTAGATATATATCCTTAAATGAAGGAAATTATGAATATAAACCACTAAAATGAGGAATATCTACTCTTGGTAACCGAGCATCGGATATTTAGGTCTGACTTTGATTTATTGGATCAAAATATGCTTGCTGATGATCAGCAAATCGAGAAATTGTGTCGTTTAGAGTACTTTTTAGACTATTTTGAATTGGATCTTGTTTCTTCGCTTCTATTCGCAATTTCTCCAAAACACCCAGGTATTTATTTTTAAGCCCTTCAAACACCAGTTCAACGTCGTAAGCAACTAACTCTTCTACAACTTCACAAAATTAGGCATAGTATCTTTCGATCATTTCAAGTCAAATATTAATGGCTACAACCGTTGTATTTTGATTGGTAAGATTAACGAAAGTGTTCTTCAAACGGGTTAACGAACCCGTGATGTTTGCACGTTTTCTTTCTAGTTATCCGCCATTGTGGTGGTATATTTTAATATCAACAATCCCCTTATTTATTTCACTGAAAATTCACCGTATCAAATAAAGTAAAAAATTATAACTTTCGGTTGACTCACGAATGAATTCTAGCAATATCCCAATGTTCTAAATATACTTTGTAAATTCGGCTTGAAGGACCAATTTTTCAGCACAGCTACCTGGAATTTTGTTTATGTTCTAATGTTGGTTATAGTTGTTAGGTGATGAAGATTCATAATTCAAAATCATACAAATTATTGATCAAACTACTTAGTTTATTTTTAATTTTAATAATTTTTAATGTTATTACTATGTGAAGTTCGCTTCTTAAAGATAAATATTAACTCCAAAAAAAATCCAACTTGTCCAAATGAAATGGGTTAACTATTTTGACTAAATCATTTTGTTAACATTCGGTTAACTAAATCATTTTGTAGATATCGCGGTTAATTCATAACGATGCATTCGTTAAACGTAAGAAAATTTTTTCCCCTTCATATTTGGTTGCTATCAGACAGACGTTAAATTAAGAAAACCATTTTAGAAACTTTTAATTCCACCGCTGTCACCAATGCCATGTTGCTCATCCTTAGAATCGACTGAACTCTTAATTTGATAAACATTATTTCTCAATAACCTTTGGGATTTTTGAAACAGTTTAGCGGAATTAAGAAAACTATTTTTAACAACCTACTAATTCCACCGCTGTCACCTCATGTTTTTTTTTATAGTGTAGGTTAATCACTTAGGTTATAGACCTCTAATGCTTGATGCACGTGTTAACTATAGGAAAAAAAGTTAAAAGGTTATTATTTAAGGACTTGGGATGGGATTGGAGTGATAGTGATGGTGTATTGCGGATTTAAAAGCTTGGTGATTGTAGCAGGGAAAACTTTTTTTGGTAATCGATTCCACCAGTATACCGAACAAGAAAAGAAGGAGTTATTATAGCTGAATGTTCACATGCGACTTCTAAGGTATGCTTATGGAATGCAAAGATTCTCTTGTGGCTTGTGAAGCTCTATTTAATGGAGGTACTAAGTTATTAATTTTCATAGACCATTTACCGTAGTAGTATGTTTAAAACAGTGTCAGAGCTCCAACTACTCTTCTATGATGCAGCAAATCCATACCCTTGATGTCTATCCTTCGAATTGGCCAAACTCTTAATTTTATAAACATTATTCCTCAATTAATTTTTCAATTTGACTACTGTTTTGTAGATAACAGTGCGACCACAATTAAAATTTGTTTATTATTTACGCCTTTTTATGTGCACGACACAGCGGTCCGTTCACAATTATTTCATCGCTGATTGTCAACAATATCGCTTCGTTCTGCAAAAAGATTGACTAAATACAATATAAATCAATGTCACTATTCGAGTAACAAATTTCTTTTTCAGAAAAACTTTTATAAATTCTCAGAAATATGATTTCAGTTTTGTCATAAGTAGTCCACTCCATGTGAAGTTATTTGTACATATATTAGTCCACTTCTAGTGTAGTAAGTGTTTTGCATTTGTTTTATTTGTAATTGTTGTACATCCCTTTTTTAGAATTACACAACACTTGTTTGATGTTTTTGCTGGGTTTCTTTTAGAATCACATCATGGAGCTTTGCAAAAAAACAGGAATTTCAACCATACACTATTCTCCATTATTCCTTCGTAATTTCAAATATCCTTTTTTGGATCACTTGATAAATCTAACATCAAAATGAATACCAACTTCAACATTTACCCTTACTTACACCTTATAGAAGAAAAGCGGTTGGATTGTTATTTTTGAAATTCAGAGTCTATTCATGATTTTCGCAAACATGATCATACCTTTTCAGCTTATTGATTTCAAATGGGAAGATCTCAAAAATCTAGTTCATTTCAAAACCATTAAAAAATCGGACATGTGATGCTGGTTTTTCACTTTTGCATATCTATGATATTGTTAAAAGCAGCAGATTGCTTGAAGCTTAAATTTTTTTCTATATTAGAGACTAACTTTTTTAATAGCAAGCTTGTTAGTTAAACTTTCATTATTCTAGCAACTTTATGGTTTGTCCAATGGAAAGAAGCAGAGTCTTCCGTTGACCAACAGAGATCCTGTGTCATTCTCTTTACCTTAAATTTGAAGGTGTTTCAGTAGTTTTTGCTATTTTGACCTTCTGCTATTTTCAATTTCACTCGTTAATTCAATAAAACGTTTTGCGTTTACAACTGTGGCTCATCGCTAACTTATTTTTAAAACCATTTTGTTTTCGTATCCTAGCGCGTTTAATCTCAGGAAATGAATTAAAACAAAAACAGCTAACCAAAACTATACCTGCTGGGTTGTTTTTTTGTTTTGAAATGTGGTTTGCAGTAGATTGATGGTAGAAGTAGGTAAAAATGGTTTTCGCCTTGAATAATTTGCATGGAATATGATTTTTGCATAGCTAGAGATTTTCCTGCTTATTTGTTAACAATGTTATTCCATATAAGATCTGAATCTAAAAAATTATGGTGCAAATTATGAAACTTTTTGCAATCCATACAATTTTAGAGCGATCTAGTTTCGAACCAATGAGAAAATTTTAAACTTTAAAAAAGTTTATCATTCTAGGGCTAGCCGACTAGATAAACTCTACCAAAAAATGTCAACGCTAATGAATATAAACCAAAAATTAGGTTACAACTCTAGCGATGTGTAAAAATAAAAAACTTACATAAACATACATTTAATAAATTCAGGTTTAGTCAATTAATTTCTCTGGTGATCACTGTTTTGTTATACTCTAGACATTCTTGTATTGAATAACAAACTTGTATCGGTGAGAGGAAGATGACTAGTCTTCACTTG
This sequence comes from Diogma glabrata, assembly GCA_963693315.1. NCBI lineage: Eukaryota > Metazoa > Arthropoda > Insecta > Diptera > Cylindrotomidae > Diogma > Diogma glabrata. The sequence continues at coordinate 234,979,074 of OY856188.1, read as the reverse complement.
TGTCTATTGACACATGATCAACAATTAATTCAGTAAATTATTTGTGATATAACATCACCCCGATGGAAAATCTCCCATCAAGAATGTTATTCCACATTGATAGTTTTCTACATATTCTACATCAACAAATGTAGAATATTTTTACTGTACAGTTTTTTAATATTTAATATTTTAAAATATTTTTGAATATTTTAATTACAAATTTGGTTTATCCAAAACATATAAAAGCAATGCATGACGCTAGTTTTGCTTTCCTGGCTCTTTAGGGCAATGTAACACACTCAATATCAGGTATCGTGTGAGCTTATAGTGAGCAAAACATTTATTTTGACAGAATTTATTACCTACTAGTTCGCGTCGGTTAGCCCAATAACAAACTATGGCTATGAAAATAAAGTGTTGTAAAAACCATTAAAGATAGTTATGCCTGCTGGGTTATGTTTATTAAATGTTGTTTGCAGTAGATTGATGGTAGAAATGGTTAAAAATAGTCTTTGACCTAGATATAATTTATATGGAATATGAATAATAGGTAAAATTGCATAGCAAAGATTTTTCTCTGTATTTCTTAACAAATTGATTCTTAAATTTATATATTTCTAATGCATCATTCATTCATTATGGCGATGCATTAGAAATATATAAATTTGATACTATAGATTATTCACGTCACTCCAACAAAGAATTTTTTCAAATTTATTCTCCATTGATAGTTTTCTACATATTCTACATAAAAAAACGTAGAATATTTTCAATGTACAATTTTTGAAACAAATGATTATAAAGAATATAGAAGTATGAGAAATATCAATTTAATTATTAAAATATGGAGGGGCTGAAGATCAAGACTTTGGTCTGGGTTAAGGATTTTGATATAGTTTTCGGCAAAAAACTTTTATGAGGACATGGTTTTTAGTTTTGGGCAGCGATGTATATCAAACATAACTCTTTGTTAAAGTATAAGTATTTTTTTCAATCTCTGTTTAGAAATTTATTACAAAACTAACACGAAACATCAAAACGATGCCGGAAAATTATAACAGATCTTAAATTAACATAATTTAGTAAAAAGATGATACACTTAGCTAACTACTCAGAAACCTCACCATTTAGCGTTTCGAGAAAATATTACAAAATCACAAACTCATATTTCTTTCAAAATTCCAAAATTTTTGAAAAAATAATAAAATTAAACTTTTTCCAAAAATTATTACAAAATCAAAGATTAAACTTTTTTGAAAAATTCTGAAAATATTGCAAAAATTAAACAAAATCAAAAATCGAAACTTTTTTCAAAATTCCAAAAATTCGAATAAAATCAAATATTTAAACTTTTTCAAAATTCTAATAATATTCCAAAAATTCTTAAAAATTCACAAATTGAAACTTTTTTCAAAATTCCAAAAATTGGAATAAAATCAAATATTTAAACTTTTTCCAAATCCTAGTAATATTCCAAAAATTCTTAAAAATCCAAAAATTCAAACTTTTACCATAACTCTAAAAATATTGCAAAATTTATAACAATATCAAAAATTGAAACTTTTCCAAAATTATAAAAATTATGATAAAATCAAAAATTTAAAATTTTTCAAAATACTAAACATATTTCAAAAATTCTTACAAAATCAATAATTGAAACTTTTTAAAAATTCCAAAAATATTCAAAAACTATTACAAATTCAAAAATGTGTATGTCCAATTTCATTTTCATTTACATTTTCAGCAAACTATTCAAAATCTTCAATTTAGCGATTCGATAAAATATTACAAAATCACAAATTCATATCTCTTTAAAAATTTCAAAAATATTGTAATAACTATAATAAAATCAAACTTTTTTCAAAATTCTAAAAATATTCCAAAAATTATTACAAAATCAAAAATTGAAACTTTTTCAAAATTCCAAAAATTATAATAAAATCAAAAAATTTAAGATTTTTAAAAATTCTAAAAATATTCCGAAAATTCTTACAAAATCAAAAATTTAAGCTTCTTTCAAATTTCTAAAAATATTGCAAAATTTATTACAAAATCAATAATGCAAACTTTTTTCAAACTTCCAAAAATATTTCAAAAACTATAACAAATTAAAAAATTTCCATGTCCAATTTCATTTTAAATTACATTTACGTCATGTTTTCGTCAAGTTTTTTTCCCCAAAAAATTGGCTAGAAAAATCAATGGAATAATTTTTTGACACGCTTGACATTATTTTTTTGACAAACTTATAATGCCATAATTCTCAATAATAATAATATATTTTCATGTTATTCAAATTATTAACTTAATTTTTTTCCAAAAAGTTGGGTAAAAAAATGAATAAAAATCTTTCTTTTGACACACTTGACAACAATTTTTGTCAAGCTTATAATGCAATAATCTAGTTTTTATTCGCCTACATATTAAAGTGTTACTTTATTACTGTGATTTGCGGCTTTAAAGTATCATTTTTCAGCTATTTATTTTGTTGTCATAGCTACGTCCAAAAAAACAAAAAGCATTTGTATTTGTTTCTATTCTATGAAAAATAAAATTTTTTATCAAAGCAACCCTTAAATTCAAAATTTCATTATCCAATTAAAATAGTTGTTATCATTTGTTGTCATAGCTACACAATAATTTGGAAAAAATAATAAATATTTTGTCAAAGGTTACTTGTTCCACATATTTTTATTTTAAAATTTATGAAAATTTATAATTTTAATTTAGAATAAACAACTTTTCTTAAAATATTTTGCTTGCGGCGAATAAAAAATAGTATATGATGCACGGACGTAAGCTATTTTGGACTTAATGTGGGTGCAAATCTCGGCTAGCGCCTCGATTTGCAAACTCCACATCCGTCCAAAATCTTTAGCTTTACGTCCTAGCATCATAATGTACTATTTTGATCTCGCATACCAATCCCTACTATCAAGATTTCTTCAAATTCAATGTTTCTACTCGTAATCACTTAAAATGAACGTTTTTTAAGCCAAAACTATGAATATTTGCTGTTTTTGACACACATAATGATTTGACGCACTTCCGGTACAGTTATCGAACACAGCGTCCTTTTGGACCTGTCCCTTGAGTATACCTATTTTTAGAAAAAAAAAATTTGAAATCCCTCCAGCGGTTTTCTCTGCAGCGTAGGTAAAAACGGACCGCCGGCCGACAGACAGACATACATTTCTTTTTTTTGCTTTTTTAGAATTAGCAGGTCCTAAAACGTCGAGAAATGCCATAAAAGTAGGGGTGTAAATTTCACTTTTGGCTCATGAATACTTAGGTCTTTCAAACTGAAGTAATATAAGATTATGATATAAAACTAGACTAGAACTTTGACTAGATAAAAACTCAAGAAACTTATCATTTAACAATTATTTTGTTTAAAATGATATAATAAAGAATTTTTTCAGGTTTCAATAAAAATTTTAGAATTAAATTTTTTTAGAGTTATCAAAAATGTTTCTAATAATCTAGAGAAGAAGGAAAATATACATGGTAATAATTTGCTATAAGTCATTTTTATTAGTAGGTTTTCACCTGGTAAATTATATTGTAGTGGTGTGAGTGTTAAATGGCCCGTTGCTAAGAGAGGCGGTGGAATAGGTGCAAATGTACCCACCTGCACACAAAGAAAATTTTCTAAGAATTGAATGCAGGTGAGTGCAATACGAGAAAATTTACCAGATTTGGTAAAGTCGGCATTTGAAACCATCATCTCAGAGATTTTAGTTATATCTCAATGTTCCTATCAAAGCCATTATTATTTCTAATACTTCTAATGGACGAATCATTTAATTATTATCCTTCATCTATTCTGGTTTCAAATCTAAATTGTTGTTAAAAATGTCTGAAAATCCATAGAAATAAGTAAAACCGTTATAAGTGGAATCATTTCCAGATCATAACAATTCATTATGGCAAGTTTGTTGCTTGTCAAACCCGTAAATTCTACTTTTTGGTTTCAAGAATAATTTCAGAAGATATATATTGCAAGCATAAAATGATGGTGATGAATTGTATTTTTTCTACAACAAAATTTCTGTCTTTATCATAGTTTCTAACCACGAACCCTTAAAACCATCACAAATCAATCATTTAATTAATTTTTTGTTGGTAAAATATTAAAATAAAACAAAATGTTTTAACCTGAAGTATTTTCAGTAATAAAGGGAAACTTCTTTTTAGGCTAAACAAAGAAAAAAAACTTGACTCTAAATTAATTTTTCGAGAGGTTTTTGCGAGGATAGTCATGTCAAAAAAATAAACAAATAATGGATTTTTTTTAGAGACTGGAATGAGTTTAGACAAAGTTGCTGGTTGCTTTTTCTAATTATTAGTGTAAATTTTCATTTAATTATTTATTAACTCTTAATAATTTTTCTTTTACTCTTCAATTATTACTTTTTTTTCATAATTTATTTTAAGCTTTGTGCATGATAGATTTTTATTGAAACTTTTATATTCTTAAATTTTTAACCTTAAAAATATAATAATAATTAATTCATTCAAATTGAGCTTTAACAATTTTTGAGTTTTATTTTTTTTGCTTAAAATAATTAGTTTTTTTTTGTGTTATCTATTATACAAGAATAAAATTATAAATAATAAATTTAGAAGAAAGAAAAATTGAATATTTCTTGTTTGTTGTAGGTTGTCGGTGATGTGCTTTCAATTACAAAATTTAATGAGTTGTGAAAAATTGGAGAATATAAATTTTTAAGGAGATGAAAATGAATGGAAAACTTTTCTGATTAGATATAGAAAAAGGGTTAAGAAGGTAAAGATATGGTTTTTAATTTTTTAGCAATCGAGAATATTGTTTATGTTGAATATAAAATAAGGTCTTAGGTGCATGAGCTCAAACCAGTGTTTATTTTGGTTGCTTTTAGTTAAAAAAAATTCTTTTGATTTATGATTTAACTTTCACGTAACCTTAAAAACTGTCCGTACAACATAACATGAATATTTTTAATTATAAATCCATCTCAATCAACAATATTCTAAGAACTGTATATGACAGATTAAAGATAAAACAGCTTTCATAAATACAGTTATAAATATTCTGAAAATATCTAAACTCCATAGAATAGGGTGTCACGACACTCCATCAGGCTTTTGCCAGCTAAAAGTTTTTAGTGTAAGAGAACACCTGGTTAAATATTAATATTTCGGCAGATGAACATGTAATCGATCAGCGTCCCTAAATACTCTGCCCTATTAAGTACCATCATTACTTCTATAATAGCTTCATATGTATAACTTTTACTTTTCCAAAACATCAGTTAACGCAGATCACAGATTTTTCGCGCATAGAATTTTTGATATTACTTCGCTATACGTATGTTGTGCTTTTGCAACTTCCCATACCTTTCTCTGCGTTACGAATCAAAACCTTTAAACCCTAACATTCTTACCCTTGTTCATCATGTACGAAAATCCCAAATAAAACGAAGCCTAATTAACTACTAACTTAACGGAGTTTTCATGCGATTTTGAATTGAGCACATGGGCCAGCAAGGCTATTTCGAGTTACTAGCTGTAATTTGGTGCAAAGATCTTTACCAGTAAAGCATGTTTCAAGTTGTGGCTCATCTGATTAAATAGCCATTCAAAAGAAACGTTTGTTTGAGCGACTAATTCTTGTTCTGTTCTGACTCATCTTCTTGTTTATCACTCTGTTAGGTAAAATATTTATGAAGGTTGCCATATACACGACCATTTATTAGCTGACGCAGCTATCTCTTAAACATCACTATTATTTTATTATTATAGTAATACCTATTCAGCTATTCGGGTCTCTTGCATTCTAAGAAGTTTCTTGGCCACTTTCTCGTCTCCTCTCTAAAAACAATTGATCTTGAATAGCTGAAAAATTTGACATGATGCGTGACAAGACATGTTCCAATAAACCACCCTTTAACAAACTAGGCTGTGCTGCCTCAGACAGACGCAGATTCTGCCACTTGGGGGCAGAAACAGTGAAGCACATTATCTGCAAATGCCCTTACATAGCATGGCGCAGATATATCAAACTCAGTCAAAGAAGTTTAACACTACCTTCACCGCAAAACAATAGTCCAATCGACCGCATTAACTATGCTAAGAGGATCCACATAGATTGGACCACATAGCACATCTCACAGTAATATTGTGTACCAATACCACACAATAGACCTTTAGGCCACAGTGCTACACAACCAAGCCAATCAAATAGCTCAACTTCAAAAACCCTCATAAAAAATTAATTCAATCACTCTCCAGTCTCACTGAATGGTGTTTGACCATCTCACCAATAGCAAAGCGATCACAAACAAGAAAACTTCATCTTGTGATAGGATTTTTTTACGGAGAACACTTCTATGAACCAAGCCACGTTTGTATACAAGCGTTATGTGGCTATGCGGTGCAATTTGTGGATATGTGGTTCTACTTGTGTGCCAGTTATGTCGTCAAACTTGTTCAACTTATGCCAGTTATGTTGTTTAACTTGTGTGCCTCCAAGCAAAAGATGTTTTAACAACCATACCAACATTATCAATGGAGATCCTTCTTCTGTTCCCTCCATTATACCCACACATTAGATATGTAGGAGCAGCAAGCACTCACAGACTGCAGCTCGCCAAAAACCTTAAACCTGGCCATCCAGTCATTTAACGATCTATTTAGAACTACAAACCGAACTGGAGACCTACTCCATTTCGGACTGTATGCCAGATGCCGCTGATCTGGACCAACAATTTATTTTCAAAATAGGGTCAGGGGAGGTATTTTGAGTTACTTACGATCACTACCATCTACTTCCAAAGTTTGGTATACGGATAGTTTGCAAACCAATAAAGTGACTGGTTCACGGGTGTGTTGCCCCAGGACTAAATGGATTGTCACTGAACATCTTTGATACACTACCTCGAACTGAAAATTTTGCCATCAACTATGCTGTGCAATCTTGTTTACTGAAAGGCAATACAGTAACACAGACAGATACATTATTTCTGACAATAAGGCAGCACTATGGGTTCTAAATTTGATGCGCTTCAATTCAAATTTAGTATGAGAATGCTACTACTAAAATTTACATAGAATCTCAGAAGAAAATCACGTCACATTTGTGGCTATGCCTGGTCACACAGCGTTATGCTATCCTCTAATGCGTTATTCTAAGCTACTATGCAGTAGCAGACTTAATAGTGCCGGTACAAAGGCCATTGGTCTAGAGCAATGCTATGGATGCGGCAACCACGTCACATTTGTGTCTATACCTGGTCTATACCTGGACTTGATAGTGCCGGTACAAAGTTCACTGGTCTAGAAACATGCTATGGATGGGACAACCACGTCACATTTGTATCTATACCTGGTCACACAGGGATACATGGCTATACAGTAGCAGACTTAAAAGTGCATTTGTGCCCATACCTGGTCACACAGCGATACATTGCTATGCAGTAGCAGACTTAATAGTGCCGGTACAAAGTTCACTGGTCTAAAGCCATGCTATGGATAGAACAACCACGTCACATTTGTGTTTATAGCTGGTCACACAGGGATATATGGTCCAACAGGGATACTGCTTAGGATAACGCATCCCAGCTACGGGTTACGCATTAGAGCAAACTCTTGGCCCATCCATAACATGGCTCTAGACCAGTGAATTTTGTACCGGCACTATTAAGTCTGCTACTGCATAGCTGTAATAGGTTTAGCGGCACCTCTGATGAATGGAGATACCGGCTGCACCAATTGTAATAACTCAGCTGACCACCTGGGCTAACTATATTGCTTTAGGTGACCGGCTGCGTTAATTGTGGTAGTGTAGAACTACCGGTTGTGCCAATTGTTATAGGTTTAGTGGCACCTCTGATGAATGGAGATACCGGCTGCACCAATTGTAATAGGTCTGGATGTCCTTTCTACTTCCTCCAGGTTCCTAATTCCTATTCACTACTTACAATAGTATTTGGTACCAAAAAACTCTTACCTGGTTAGTTATTTCCTCGTTGGGTTTCGCGATTGGTTTACCTTTGTTAGCCAATAAAAGATATTTTCTTGAATTTTTTAATCTTACACGGTGTTTATTTCGCACAATATTTTCTTGTATTTAACACTAAATTTTTTCTTTAAATTATTTTAGATAATATATTTTCTACTGAATTTTTCGTTGGAAAAATTATAACACTAAATTTTTCAATAATACATATATATTTTAGTTGAGTTTTTCTTTGGGAAGTTTGTAACACTAAATTTTTCAATATGATATTCTTTGATTAAATTTTTCTTTGGAAAAAATTGTAACACTAAATTCTTCAATAAATTTTTCAATAATATATTTTTTAATTGAATTTTTCTTAGGGAAAATTGCAACACTAAATTTTTCAATAAATTTTTCAATAAGATGTTTTTGGATTTATTTTTCTTTGAACACAAATCTTAGTAAACTTTTTTTTTTTTTTTTTTTTTTTTAATAAAATGTGATGTGTAGTAGGCATTACAATATGTGTCACAACAACACATAAAAACCTTTTAAGACCAAGGTCCCACAACAACATGCGTTCTAAGGATGTTAATGGACGCAAATCTGTTTTTTTTGTTTTTTTTTAATATTTTTTTGTTAAGTAATGGATAACTAAACCATAAATCCTATCACATATAAAATATGACATAGGCCAATATTTCGTGATAGGATAGGGAAAATAAAAATAAAATAAGAGATAAAAAGCAAATACGTTTTACAAATTTGCAGGAACAAAACTAAAATTGGTTTGCCAATAGTCCAGCCAATGGCATAATCCCTGATTATGGGACGCAGTATATTTTTCAATGATTAAAGCTCAGATATGTAGTTATATGAAGGCTCGTTTCATCGAGCAAGCTACAGCGTTCCAGCATCAAGGAATATTCATTAGCTAAGATTGAGAGTGCTACCGTTGATTGAATACAGTTCATCCGCCAGCACCCCTAAGATGTCACCTTGGCTAGTGATATCTCACTGCTATTGCCAGTGGTATGTGATATCTCACGTTAACTCATATGCCAATAGCAGGGACTGGAGTACGCGGGGTTGTCACACCCGTGGATCAAAAAAATAGAAAGAAATTAACAAATTAATAAAAATTGATCCCTCCATGCGATGGAGGAACACTTTTGTTTTGGTGGATTCACATTTAACCAAAAAGCTTTCTCGCAACGATCGGGATGCTTTCACTAATACTGACTGACTTTGGGGTCCAAAAGGTTGGACCCCCGAAAAGCGAGATTCTTGTGATCTCGTTCGCGATGCGTTTTTAACTAACTTACTGACGCTTTCGCTAGATTTTTTCTAGGTTTTATAATAAAAACTAAGTTTGATTAACCAATCAAAACTTATGATTTAATTATTTTTATTTTCTATTGAAAATGTAGTATTTGCTATTTTTTTGTTTACTTAATAAATAGTTTTAATAAATGTTAGTTGATCGGATCTCGTAACTTTCGTTTTAAATTTTATTGACTAAGTATTTTTGATTCAAAGTTAGATGAATTTTTGTGTATAATAAATTTTGATGGGAATATCGTTTAACGAGTTTGTTTAGTAAAATTGCTTATTGATAGATTTCATTTGATTACATATTTTTGGTGTAGTATGAAAATGTATATGGTTTTAACTTTGTTGCTTAGAATATTTCCTTTGAATTCGTGGGATTCGCTTAGGTTGTGATTTTGTATGAAAATTCTTTGGTATCCAAACTTTGTTGCTAAGTTGATTTGTTTGGAATTTATTTCATGCGATGATGAAATTATGAATTTTGCTTGAGTTGGGCTTTTTTATAATAGAGTAAATATTTCTGAATTCTGTGAAATATTTGAAATTGAGTTTTTGGAAATTGTTTGGATGATTTTTTAGTATGATGTAATAATTAGTTTCGTGGTGATATAGCGTTTTGGATGGAGATTGTTGATATACATGATATCAATGATTTAATACAATGTTTGGATGAGAATAGGGTTTTGGGTGTTTTGTGGGATTAGATGTTGTATCGTTTAGATGAAATAGGGGTTTTGGGTGTTGTATGGGATTATACGTGGTTTGGTTCTGTGTGATCTAAACTTTATTGAGTAGTTTGGAGATCTATTGCTTTATATGTATATTCCTAGTTTAGGAATACTACATAGCCATGCATCCCTGTGTGACCAAGTATAGACACAAATGGCACTACTAAGTCTGCTACTGCAAAACCATGTATCCCTGTATGACCAGGTATAGATACAAATGTGACGTGATTGTCCTATCAATAGCATGGCTTTAGACCAGTGACCTTTGTATCGGCTATATTAAGTCCGGGTAAAGACCAGGTATAGACACAAATGTGACGTGGTTGTCCCATCCATACAAGGCTCTAGACCAGTGAACTTTGTACTGGCACTATTAATAAGTCTGCTACTGCATAGAAGACACAAATAGCATTAATATGTAGACACAAATGGCGCTACTAGACACAAATGGCACTATTAAGTAGGCACAAATGGCACTTTTAAGTCTGCTACTACACAGCCATGTATCCCTGAGTAACCAGGTATAGACACAAATGTGACGTGGTTGTTCTATCCATAGCATGGCTTTAGACCAGTGAACTTTGTACCGGCACTATTAAGTCTGCTACTGCATAGCAATGTATCGCTGTGTGACCAGGTATGGGCACAAATGCACTTTTAAGTCTGCTACTGTATAGCCATGTATCCCTGTGTGACCAGGTATAGATACAAATGTGACGTGGTTGTCCCATCCATAGCATGTTTCTAGATCAGTGAACTTTGTACCGGCACTATCAAGTCCAGGTATAGACCAGGTATAGACACAAATGTGACGTGGTTGCCGCATCCATAGCATTGCTCTAGACCAATGGCCTTTGTACTGGCACTATTAAGTCTGCTACTACATAGTAGCTTAGAATAACGCATTAGAGGATAGCATAACGCTGTGTGACCAGGCATAGCCACAAATGTGACGTGATTTTCTTCTGAGATTCTTTGTAAATTTTAGTAGTAGCATTCTCATACTAAATTTGAATTGAAACGCGTCGAATTTAAATCCAATAGTGCTGCCTTATTGTCAGAAATAATGTATCTGTCTGTGTTACTGTATTGCCTTTCAGTAAACAAAATTGCACAGCATAGTTGATGGCAAAATTTACAGTTCGGAGTAGTGTATCAAATATGTTCAGTGACTAGCCATTTGATTCTGGCGCAACACACCCGTGAACCAGTCACTTCGTTGGTTTGCAAGCTAGGTACTGGAAATAGATGGTAGTGATCGTAAGTAAATGGAGTAGGTCTCCACTTCGTTTTGTAATTCTAAATAGATTGTTAAATAACCGGGTGGCCTGGTTTAAGTATTTTGGCGGACTGCAGTCTGTGAGTGCTTGCTGCATTCACATATCTAATGTTGAGGGGTAATGGAGGGAATAGAAGAAGGATCTCCATTGATAATGTTGGTATGGTTGTTAAAGCATCTTTGGCACAGAGGTACACAAGTTGAACCACATAACTGAATGAGTGTTGAAGTCACCCAAAATGATTACTGAACCTTTTAACTTATTTAATATAATATCAAATTTATTCAAATGATCATCGGTAGGTCCTCGAAATTAGTAGTAGGCTTTTACTATAAGTGAAACATTCTATCGTAGTATCTTATCCCTAAGAAGACATAGTAGAGACATAGTGTTAATCTGTGCTGCTTTTTGTGTATGTGTCTACTTAATTTGATATCTTTATTATATACGCGCTCAATTTTGCTCTCCGGTGAAAGTGCTTTGTTTGGACAGTCATCACGGTTGTATCTTGTTTGACAGATGACAATTTAACGATTATCTCATAAATCTTATTTTTTTTTTGATATTCGACGTCACGCAGCAGCATGATAATCTTTATGAAATGTTAACTATGTAACTGAATTATGTTTTGAAATATGTATAGTACTTCAAATTTCTAAGCAACACTTTCTAAGTAGACAAATATAATGTCATTTCATTCAATTGAAAGCCAAACAGATCCTTTTATTTGTCTTGCCTTGCATTGTATAAACTTGACCAGTTTTTTAGTTGTATAAAAACTGTGACATCTCTTAATTTCCAAACGGCATCAGTTTATTAGGTTATTGACCTTCACCCTACAGTTATCCTAAAATAAATACCTTATTTTGTGCCAATATCCAGGAATTCTGTGCTTAAAATACCACTTCAAGCCAAGATGACCTACCATCAAATTCAACAATTTTTTTTCGAACAAAACTCACATTTTGTGGTAAACGCCTCGAATTGGGGTCTGAGTATTCTGCCAAAACAATTACATAAGCGTGGTACATTATCGCTTATCAAGCTTTCCTGACTTTTTGATGGTAACTGTTTGTCCCTATGCTCCTTTTAGTTCTTGCAGACTAGCATGAAAATCGGAGCTGGAGCTGTGTTATTACCATGACCACTGACAATTTAAACTTTTATTTACGCTTCACCTGCATCGGACTATAGAAAAGGTGTTCTTCCAATTCCGTTGCTTTTCTTACTGTTTTTTAAAGTCAGTTCATAAAAAGAACAAAGTACTTTTTTTCATTGAGAGTTAGGCTTGTTTAATGTTAGTTATAACAAATTATAAATTAACGTCGTAGAATGGAATGAAGAAACCATGCTATGGTTATGGATTAGGATGGAATTTGATTTATTTTTTAAAAATTTATAAGCACTGAATACTGGAAACTTTAATAAAGAAACAATTGCATCTTTTTCGTAGCAAAATTTCGTTTTCTATAGAGCTATTCCACGTCATTACAACAGCATTTGTTGTAGCATCTGGACTGACCTCCTGCGATTTCGATAAAATTTCATACACAGATAGTCAATGACAAAATAAAAATATCATTTTTTCGAAAAATGAAATTTCGCTTTGCGGATGACACAGGGTGACGGCAAAGTTTTCCATTAATCGGCAAATTGACGGCAAAGTTTTCAAAGTTCAATTAATTCTTAATCTAAAACGAAAGTGAAATAAACGAATAAAATTCTTACAAAATTTTAATTTACTTTTTTTTCAATTTTTTTTTTAAACAATGCAGTGAATCATTTTTTTAACTTAAACCACTGTAATTCTTGTGTTATGGGAATTTAATGACCATTTAATTATTTTAATTAAAACACAATATACATTTATTACTAATACAAAATAAATTTACATTGCATATTAAAGGCTCATCTTAAATAACATAAATTTAGCTGAATTAGAATATATTTTTGTGAGCAATGTTTTTTCCTCTTTGGGTATGAACGCATGAAATGATTGTATATTTTAATAGTAATAGCCTCTCTGTATCTTGCTTTTAGCCGTTACTTCATTTCTATATAAGAGTTTTTACTGGTATATCCAAAATTCACTGTTAATTTCCATTTTCTTGCCTATTCATAAAGATCCATAAAGGTTTGAATAATATTCTTATTAGACAAGCTATATTGATGATCACCTCGTTTCAATGTACCTCCTATTCCACCTTACTGTCCTTTTCCATGACTGGTGGCGTAGAAGTGCCACTCTGCGTCTATATTAAAATCTGATTTGTGGTAGCATATATTTATAAGTTACTTCGGTCTGAAAGACCTAAGTATTACATTCATGAGCTCAAAGTGAAATTCTTACCCCAACTTTTTTTGACATTTCTCGACGTTTTAGGACCTCCTGATTCTAAAAAAGCAAAAAAAAATGTATGTCACTCTGCCGCCCGGCCGGCCGTCATTATGTACGCTGCAGGGAAAACCGCTGGAGGGATTTCAAAATTTTTTCTAAAAATAGGTATACACAAGGGACAGGTCTGGAAGGACGCTGTGTTCGATAACTGTACCGGAAGTGTGTCAAAAAAATCATTATGTGTGTCAAAAATAGCAAATTTTCGTATTTTTGGCTTAAAAAACGTTCATTTTAAGTGATTACGGGTAGGAACATTAAATTTGGAGAAATCTTGATGATAGGGATTGGTATGTGAGATCAAAAACTAGATTATTGCATTATAAGTTTGTCAAAAAAATGTTGTCAAGTGTGTCAAAAGAAAGATTTTTATTTATTTTTTTACCCAATTTTTTGGAAAAAATTAAAATTGTTTGTTTGAAATGAAATTTTTTTTTTTTTTTTTAATAAGAAGTGTTGTGTAGTAGGAATTACAAAATGTGTCACAACAACACATAGATACCTTTTAAGACGTAGGTCCCACAACAACATGCGTCTTGAGGTATAGGTGGACGCTTTTTTTAAATCTTTGTGGATTGAAAGCACTCGAGACTATTGATTCGGGCAAAGCATTCCATGTGTACGATGAATGCACAAAAAAATCTCTTTGCATTCTATTACTATGACAGTGAGTAATCTAGACAGTTCGACCGCCCGCACACACCGATTGACGAGTAAAACGGGGAAAAACATATGTCTGAGGCATTATGGACCTGATTTCATCCGAGCACTGCTGGTGACGATATTTATAAAAAACAACGAGATCAGCAACAGTGCGACGATGTTGCAGGGAATCAAGACCTAATGTTAAATCTCGATCACCAACAATTCGTAAAGCTCGCTTTTGAACAGAGTCCAAAAGAGCCAGGATAGTAACAGATGCAGCGCCCCAAACTTGACAACAATACTCCATACAGGGACGAATATAGGACTTATAAATGTGGAGTAATTGATGCGAAGTAAAATATTTTTTACATCTATTGAGGAGGCCGAGTTTTCTTGACGCGCTTTGCCATGGCCATTATATGATCGTTCCAGAGTAAGTCATTGGATATTGTGACTCCCAATAAACGAATGCTTTCACATTCTTCTATTTGGTCGTCACACATATTAATTGAAATATCGTTGGGAAGCTCGGTCTTTGATCTGGAAACAATCAATAGCTGTGTTTTGGTGGAATTAAAATTGACCAAATTTTTGTCACCCCAATCGGCGACTTTTTTTAGGTCCTCGTTTACATTTATGGCAGCGTCTCTCCGGACGGGATTTATTCGTTCAAGCATTTTACCCTTTGAAGATAGGGGGACGAATGACTTGTGCAGTGTACTATCATCTGCAAAACTATTTATTGGGTTACTGGTGATTTGCAACAGTTCGTTGATATAAATTAAAAATAAAGTGGGAGATAAAACTGAGCCTCAGGGTACACCAGCGTTAATTAATTTGGACTCAGAAGAAAAACCATCTATCGACACCGAGATGTATGAACTTCACGACTGCGGGATGAAAACCGTACGCAACGAGCTTGTTGATCAAGTTGGCATGCCAAATTCGATCAAATGCTTTTGAGATGTCTAATGCGATCACGTACGTTTCACCACCTTTCTCAAGTATGCTATTCCAAATATGTGCCACATAGTTCAATAGATCGGTTGTTGATCTTTTGTTTCGAAAGCCGTATTGGCTGTCAGATATCAAATGGTTGTCTTCCAAAAATTTGGATATGTGTGAATTAATATAGTGCTCGTATATTTTAGACATGACTGGGAGTAAGGCTATTGGTCTATAATTTGAAATATCACATTTCGTTCCTTTTTTTGGGACAGGCTGGACATTGGCCAACTTTCAGCAGGATGGATAAATACCAGATTTATAGGATTTATAAAATATTTCGGTGAGGGTTGGTGCAAGTTCTTTTGAAAATGTTTTTAGAATAACAGGAGGATTGTTGTCCAGACCAGAAGCTTTGTTGTTGTTTAACCCCCTTAAAAGTTTTTCGATAATTTTGGGTTTGAAATGTAATTGTTTCATATTAACTCCTGAAGACTGGATTTGGGGTATTTCTTTAGGAGTTTCTAAAACTGTTGAATTTGAAGCAAAGCGTTCCGCGAACAATGTAGCTTTCCTTGCAGGGTCAGTAATGATTGAGTCACCATCAATGATAGGAGGGATAGAAGATTTAGTACCACAATTTAAAGAATTAATGGCACTGTAAAAACTTTTGTCAGAAATTGACATACTCGAAAGTTTTGCCGCTTTCGCTCTGTCAATCTCTGCTTTTTCGATTTCGATTATCTGGTT
Organism: Diogma glabrata; assembly: GCA_963693315.1. Lineage (NCBI taxonomy): Eukaryota > Metazoa > Arthropoda > Insecta > Diptera > Cylindrotomidae > Diogma > Diogma glabrata. The sequence continues at coordinate 234,963,036 of OY856188.1, read as the reverse complement.
TGATATTTTATTAGCCTTTCAATATTGGGATCGATTAACAGAGTTCTTTTTATGGATCCAAATATTAAATAATCTACGTTTGTTTCTAAGAGCCAATTTGGCTGCTTTCGAAAACAAATATTTTTGTTGGGGTTTCATTATTGAAAAGGGAACGAATTTGTTAATACCGAATTGAATGGTTTCAGTAAAATTTTGAGCAGAAACATTTACATCGTCAGTATAAAAACAATGACGATCAAAAGGGAAACCTTGAAAAAAACTTCGGAGACCATTGGTAACCATTTTTGAAAAGTGAAATATTTTACGGGATTTGGGAACTCTAGTTTGTAGCAAATCAGTTTTGATAACTGATGTGATTAGATAATGGTCAGAATTTCCAATACTACCCTTATCGACATCGACACTCGTAATATCTGGCATAGATGTGAGATAAAGGTCTAAGAGAAAACTTTTATCACCGCCATTACGGGGAGTGAAAGTTGGGCTTTTTACAATCTGCGTCAGGTCGTGCGATGCAGCAAATATTTTTGCCTGCATTCCATATTTGTCGTCGGTCATTTTGGAAAATTCCAACCACGATTTGTTGTGGACGTTGAAGTCACCGGTAACGATAACATCACAACTTTGAAATTGTGCTCTAATTTCGTCGACAACATTAGTCAAGTCATTAAAAAAATTGGGATTATGTTTGTTTGGGGACCGGTATAGAGCTGTTGTGAAAAAAGAAATTTCAGGTAGACAAACCTTTAATACTACTGTACTGTAGCCATCACCATGTACTTCATAATTTGGAAAGCGTTTATATGCAACACTCTCATGAATATATGCACATACACCTTGATGGAGTTTAAAAGCTGATTCAAGCCTATATTTGGGATTTAGTGTTACGTCATAGGGATAGTTTTCAGAAACTTGTGTTTCTGTAAGAAAAAGAATATGCGGTTGGTCGTGCTCGAGATGATGTTGCACGGCGTCCCGGTTATTTATATTTTGGAGGATATTTTAGTTACAAATATTTTGGATGTGTATTTTAAAAAGTTTTTTATCAAATGTGATAGTCATTTGATCAAAATATAATTTGCTTTAAAAATGGGTAACTAAACAATAAATCCTATCATATAATCAAATATGACATAGGCCAATATTTCATGATAGGATGTAAGAAATAATAAACAGGTGAAAACAAAATTTTTAAAATATTTGAAAGGTTACTAAAATTACTTTTGTTTTCTTATTATTATTTAAAATTATGGCATTATAAGTTTGTCAAAAAAATGTTGTCAAGTGTGTCAAAAGAAAGATTTTTATTTATTTTTGTACCCAACTTTTTGGAAAAAAATAAAATTGTTTGTTTGAAATGAAATTTTTTATTATAATTGAGAATTATGGAATTGTAAGTTTGTCAAAAAATGTTGTTAAGGGTGTCAAAAAATGATTTCATTTATTTTTTAGCCAATTTTTTGGAAAAAAAAATGTAGCTGTTTTTATGACGTAAATGTAATTGAAAATGAAATTAGACATGGAAATTTTTGAATTTGTTATAGTTTTTGAAATATTTTTGGAATTTTGAAAAAGTTTGTATATTTGGTTGTGTAATAATTTTTGCAATATTTTTAGAATTTCGGAAAAAGTTTTAATTTTTAATTTTGTAATAATTTTCGCAATATTTTTAGAATTTTGGAAAAGTTTGAATTTTTAAGAATTTTTGGAATATTATCGGAATTTAGAAAAAGTTGAAATATTTGATTTCATTCTAATTTTTGGAATATTTTTGGAATTATGAAAAAGTTTGATTTTATTTAATTTAACAATATTTCTGGAATTTTGATTATAATTTTTCGGCAACGTATTGATGTTTCGTGTTAGTTTTGTAATAAATTTTTAAACAGAGATAAAAAATACTAGTACTATAACAAAGAGTTATGTTTGATATACATCGCTGCCCAAAACTAAAAACCATGTCCTCGTGAAAGTTTTTTGCCGAAAACTATATCAAAACCCTTTACCCAGACCGAAGTCTTGATATCTCAGAGCTGTGAGATTTCAGCCCCTCCATATTTTTATACTTATTTTTATAATGAGACTATCAGTCATATAGACTATGTTTTCAATAGGAGTGTCTTTTATAAAATCAATTATTTGTTATATAAGTAGATACACTGCCAGACTATTATGTTCAGTTATATCAGAGATAATGGCAAAACTTAAGTGATCGATACGTTGACTGGTAGGTGAATTATAATATATATAAAACGGGTGTATCGTACCTTATGAATTATTCCAATGATAATTCTGCACAGAGTCTTGCATGAAAAAAGAATAATTTTTCGAAAAATTGCCCAGTACTAAGCACACTCCCGCTTTCAAGTTTGCTTTTTCCGAATAAATTAACTGTTGATTTTAGGCTGTGTGTTAATTTATGTATAAATGGTGAAGAAGAATCAATGAACGTGTTCAAATTGCATCGATCAGTGGTATTCCATTGCATGTATTTCACCTCTAAAATTCCATTAGATTTATGATTTTCATGTAATTTATCTGCCAATTTTTTGAGATTTTCATTATATTCTACACACTGCAATGAATGTGATAAATGATGAATGATGTAATTTACCACAACTAACAAATTTCATTACGCATTCATTAGGTTGAAGGCTTCCAAATTTTTTGAACCCTACTTTTAATTCTGGAAACTTACTTTTAAACTCAACGTATGCTTCATTTAACGTGTATAACAGTAACCGTTTTTGATGAAATAATCGTATTCGCATATGTATATTAAACACATAATTTATCGAATGCTATTTATTCTGAATTTCAGCTGTAAGATTTACTACAGTTTTTAAACACTCGCTGATACCAAATTGTTTTAAACAATGATATTTCCTCATATATTTACTCATATTTATTAATACATTTTGAAGCTTCTTTGCTAGCACAACATTAATTTTCGGACATGCATAAATGAGAGAAAAGGTAAATTATGTAAAGAGCATCCACACCCTCAAGTACTTAATTTGTATCCTTAACCCGTTTCGGACTAACGTTACGTACACGCAATACTACAATAAATATTCGTAGTTTTCACAAACTGCTACGAAATAATTTGAAAATATCGTTATTTCACTTAGAAGTTAATTTCTTATTAGAAAAAGTGTTAAAATATTTAGAAAAATTACTTATCTAAGTACAGGTGAGCAATTTCACGAAGATTCAACAACGTTTTGACTTGACCCCTTTTAATTTTGATTATTTTTTGTTTATAGATAGTCTTTGATAAATAAAAAATACAAGTTCTCTTAGAATTTTTTTTTTCGACCAGGGGTCTTCACAGGGTGCCCCTCAATTTTTGTTATTTTGTGATGTGAGTGCATTTTGACGAGCGATTGTAGAAAAACTACTCAATCGATTTTCATAAATGATATGTCGTTGAATAGGTATTAGAACAAAGTTTTTAAAAATGTACACTGGTAATTTTTTGAAATAACTTTTAACGGTGTAACATAAGAAAAAAACGGTGTAATTGAAAAAAAGATGGCATAGCCTTTTTTTTTTTTTAAACTAAATTGAAGCTTATTTTATATCTAACCACTTGTGAAAGTTTAGGACTAGCTATATTTTATGTTTTAGAGATAAAATTCGTTGTGCATATGACTGTCGGGAATCAATTTTTTTTGTTCTAAAGGAAAATTATAAAAATGGCGATTTTTAGATTCAGATTTTTTTTTTGTTAAATATTAAATATTTTATTATTAAATGAACTTTTTAAAAAGCAATGTAAGTCAAGTTCAGCAAAATTTTGCGACATTTTGACTCGACCTTTTTTAATTTGGCTTATTTTGGTCTATATTTAAAAAAATTCTACTTGAAGCCGTATTTTTCATTTATCAAAGGCTATCTATAAACTAAAAATAAACCAAATTAAAAAGGGTCGAGTCAAAATATCGCAAAATTTTGCTGAACTTGACTGAAATTGCTTTTTAAAAAGTTCATTTAATAATAAAATATTTGATATTTAACATAAAAAAAAATCTGAATCTAAAAATCGCCCGTTTTTTAATTTTCCTTCAGAACAAAAAAAACTGATTCCCGACAGTCATATGCACAACGAATTTTATCTCTAAAACATAAAATATAGCCAGTCCTAAACTTTCACAAGTGGTTAGATATAAAATAAGCTTCAATTTAGTTTTAAAAAAAAAAAAAAAAAAGGCTATGCCATCTTTTTTCAATTACACCATTTTTTTCTTATGTTACACCGTTAAAAATTATTTGAAAAAATGAACAGTGTACATTTTTAAAAACTTTGTTCTAATACCTATTCAAAGACATATCATTTTTGAAAATCGATTGAGTAGTTTTTCTACAATCGCTCGTCAAAATGAGCTCACATCACAAAATAACAAAAATTGACGGCACCCTGTGAAGACCCCTGGTCGAAAAAAAAAATTCTAAGAGAACTTGTATTTTTTATTTATCAAAGACTATCTATAAACAAAAAATAATCAAAATTAAAAGGGGTCAAGTCAAAACGTTGTTGAATCTTCGTGAAATTGCTCTTTTATATTTTTGTCGTCAATGATATTGAATTTTTGTACATTTTTATTTTTAATAATGAAAGTTTTATTCAATAAATTTTTTTAGCATTGGTATTGATCAGAAAAAAATTTAATAATATTTCGAAATTCGACCGAATTCCGGAAATGCTTAAATGCGAATTTCGAATTCCGTTTTTTTTATTTACGTCAAAATTTACAATCCCTAGGTCAAGTCAAAACGTTGTTGAATCTTCGTGAAATTGCTCATATATTAAATTTAATAGTCACAGACAATGAACAATAACTTCAAGTAATAATTAATACTTTTCATCGCTATGACAGAAAGTTCAGGAAATTTAATTATTAATAACTGGTTGCTTTCTAATTTAATGTTTGATTTATTATTTAACTTTAATTTTTTATTGATTAACGAGGTGTTTGAAATGATGAAATCTTGAACTCAGAAAGAAATCACAATATAGGTGAAGATAAATAGCGGCACAATTACATAACTTATGTTGACTGTAGACTAGAAGTTTCAAAATGAAAGCACATTGACATGCTTCAAATGTTTAATTTTATGTTAAATTATAATTTAGCTTTAAATGTTTAATTTAATAGTCACACACAATATTGATTGCAGATATAATTAATACTTTCAGCAATTTAATATGAGCGGTAGCGATGGAGTTTAATTCAAATTCAATAGCAACGCACCGCCATGACAGTAGTCCCTTATGAATACTGGCACTTTTGAATACCGGCACTTTTGCTTATAGTAACACACAATGATCAGTATCTTTAATTAATAATAAATACACTTCACCGCCATAAAAGAATATTCTGAAATTTCATTATTAATAACTGGTTGGTTTTAATTAGCTTTATTTTAATTTATTGATTAACGAGGTCTTGAACATTGTGATATCATGACCTCAGAAAAGGAGTCTCAGTATAGGTGATGATAAATAGTGGCACTTTTACACAACTGATGTTGATTGTAGACTAGAAGTTTTGAATTGAAAGCACATTGACATTACTTTAAATGTTTAATTTGGTGTTTAATTATAAATTAACTTTAATGTTTAATTAAAAAGTCACACACAATGTTGAATGCAAATATGTTTAATAATTTCAGCAATTTAATATGAGTTAACGATGTAATTTAATTAAAATTAAATAGCAACGCACCGCCATGACAGAAGCCACATATAAATGATGGACTGCCGAAAATGTAAAAACTGGTTCGCTGTACTTTAGACTGTTTAGGCGTCTCTATTCCATTATATCCAAAAAAACAATTATATACAATTAATTTTAGTTAGCTCCCAAGAAGAAAATATTTTACAACCTTACACGTCAAGCGATGAATATTGAATGGTTGAATGGCTATATTTCTAAATACTGTAACGACTTTTCGTTGGTTCTTTTAGATTATTGAGCAAATACGACAGTAAAAAGACAGATCTTTAGTTAACAAAATCCCAAACTTTATTTATCAACCAGTTACAGCAACTTCCGATTTTAATTACAATGAATTCCAGGGTCTCCAATTTATGCACGATGAACTTCACTGCTTTTCCACAATTTGAATCAATAATACTCGGAATCGTAAAATCTGTATTTACTATTCCACTAAGTTCAAATTCTTTTACTATTAGTACCCAGGCTCAAGCACCACCGATTATTCCTTATACGTTCGAATATTTGTAAAACACTTTTAATTGCAAAATAAAAAACTGACTATCTGATATTTTTGTTCGCTTATTTATATCGAAAAATAAATAAATCGAAACTTCTATAATCCACTAGAAATCAATACTACGTAGTCCGTACATCTTGAATAGGCCACACCTGTTTTCATTCATACTTGCATTTGTATTAGCGAACTCAAATTTAATTTATGCAAAATGTATTTGTTAAAGGGAGCTAACTTTTGATTTATCTTTGCCATAGAATGTAGAAAACATTTAGGCGGAACGTATTGGTTATTTATGATTAAATTAAATTAACCCATTCTGGACGAAGTTTATTACAATGCTATTGTTTTTATAACTGTGCTCTCATTTTATGACGGATATTATCATTAATAGGTAATTAAAAGCGGTACTTGTATTAATTTCGGTCATGGGTAAATGGGAGAAAAGGCAAATTATGTAAAGAGCATCCACACCCTTAAATACTTAATTTGTATCCTTAAGATAATAAAATTGTTATTAAATTTCTATAAAACAAGAATTACGGTGGTTTTAGTTAAAAAGATTATTTACTGCATTGTTTTAAAAAAAAAATTGAAAAAAACGTAGTTTTGTCAGAATTTTATTTTCGAAACGAGAAATCACGCCATTGAGAAACGTTTGTTTTAGATTGAGAATTAATTGTAAATTTTTTTTTTTTGAAAAAAAAAATGTGGTAAAAGTGGAGGTAGCCTCAACAGCCGTCTTTGAAAATATTATCTAAGTGTAACATAGTTTTAAAAAATTACTACAAAACTCTTTATAGTTTTTTTATAAGTCCTATCAACTACCTTTAAAATGAGCTATAAATGACTTAAATCGGTTAAGTCAATAGTTACCAATTGATAGCCAAAGATACTAATGTTTCGCCAACCCGTATAACTTTGCCGTCACCCTTTGTCATCTCAGAGCAAAATTTCATTATTTGAAAGGAATGGTATTTTTATTTTATCATTCTGTGTATGATATTTTATTGAAATCGGAGGGGTTCGGGAACATCGATGTTGCAGTGACGTGGAATTGCTCTATTTGTACTTTGTTTAAAGATTTGTAAGAAATATTTTTCCTTGACAAGTTAAAGTTTTATTCCTTATTTTGCATCCATTATATTAACAATTTATAGCAAATTATAACCTTTATTGCACTTTGTAGCTTGATATCATTTTGTTCTACTTTTTCATTTTGAAACAATAAACAATTTTTTTAAACTCTTAAAACACTTTTATTTCTTCCAGCTTTTAAACATTCTTGAAAAATTTCCTCACCAAAAAAGCTAGCCAACAACACATCGTTGAGGTCCAAAATAATGGAAAACCATAAATTTTATGGCAGAAAATAAAAAAAAAAATTAAAAATATATTTTAAGGATATACTTTCAATATAAAAAGTTGGATGGTCTCCAAATTTCAAAATGGATATTAAGATTTTCGACAAAAATTATCACTACATATACGTTATTTGGTTTTGTATCATATAAATATTTCAATTTATGTATTTTATAAATTTTTATTAAAATATTGAAAATTAAAGATTTTGTTTCATTTCATAACTTGTTTATATCATCAAATCTCCATACAAATATATGATGGAAAACATGTCAAAAATATATATAAAAAAAGCTAAATATTCCAAAATATAACAATAAATGTGTCGGTTTGTGAATTTATATATTTATTACTTCAAAAAAAAATGTTTGAATTGTTTTTGACATGTACATTGTACACCATGGAGATTTCATGATGAAAAGAGACTATAAAACTATGTATTGACATTAATCTAGAAGTTCGATATGTCGAGATTCAGCTTACAAACAAGGTAAAGTTATTAAGTAATTCTAAAGTTGAAATATTTTGTAAATGTCGTGAATAGTAGGTTTTTCCTATAACTATAATTCTGAGTTTCAAATCAAAATGTATTTTTTATGTCAGAATTTGTGAATATTATTTGTCTTCTTATACAAAACATCAATAAATAATAATAAATTATTAAAACATATGAAAAAAAATGCTTGCATGCAAAATTTAAAATAAAAAAATAATGCTACGGATAAAACGTGCTCTCATTGTTCTAACAGATACAGGAATTTGAAAACAAATAAATTTTAGTTTTTTATGCATACTTAAGACTCATTTTATGAATTTAATATTTTTTGATATAATAGAATATGAATTTGTAGACTTAAAGTTATGAGATTAAGTTTATTGAATGAATGCAGTTGGTTGGAGTAAAATATGTATGACTTCATAAACTGTGTACATAAATTAGTAAGTTTTTTGGGAACTCTTTTAGTGATTTAGCACACTGAAAAAGCTTAGTACTGCGAAATTGTATAATTATACAACGATTTAGTTAAGACAATCATAAGTAATATGTATGTGATATTAAAATAAATTCCAATTAATTTTAAATACTTCAATTTTAACATAAAGAATTTGTGAGATAAGGCCAAAGAAAATTATTTTCATGGAACTAGTTATTAACTTTATTCAACAACTTTTATATTTGACATAACACTTTCTTTTTTAAATAAACGTCATGCCGTTCTGTAATGAAGTGCTGCTTCATTGATGAGCTAACGAAGTGGCCCAGCAGGCCGCGTACCTAGCGAGATGTATTAATAGCCTCAAACTAGCTGCAGTCCATGGGGACGAGAAAGAAATCCTGCTACTTCCGCACAAATAACTATATAGTACGCGTAAAAACATGACACGAACGGATAGGAGATATAGCAAGTGAAGGTCTGAGACTCTGGTGACCTCCATACGTGAAAAGAACCACGATCACTACGTCCAACCCCTGCACCTTTAACACACAATCACAAGCTCTCACACCTCATCCACTCACGTACACACACACATGAACACACACACGTACACGCACATAGAAACATACACACCATCTTCCATGCCCCACACGCTCACGCATGCATATACACCCACACCACTCTCAGTAACGTAATCACGGCACATACCAAATATAGAATCAAAAATAAAACATTTCCATAGAACTTTTATAGATCGTAATATACCAACATATTCTTGGTGAAGGCTGTATTCTACTTTCTGAGATGTACAAACAAAATAAGCTGACTATGACATCCATTTACCATAATGTTCGTGCCAAAAGTATAACCAGTGGAAAAAGTAAGTATGTATTAGAAAAAAAAAAACTTAATGTACACGTATATTATAACAGCAAATTAGCGAGATTCTTGGTTAACTGTTTCACTGCCATTCGTCATTTCCTTATACTTTGCGTATATGCAAAAAAGGTATCAAAAATATCATTGCTTCAATTAATAAAAATGGTATTTTCCTCAGTGGACCGAATTCATCCATAAACAGTGACAGAACCGAAATAATAATTGCAGGTAATCCAGCAAAGAGTGCATACGCAATGAACGGTAGCAACTGTTTTGGTATAGTTATATGACTGCCAAGTAATCCTATTAGACTTATTACGATTAGTATAATAGCACCAGTTATTGTTGGTATTGTGGGCCAGCCATATGTTTCTCTTAATCCAGGCATAATAGATGATACTATACTCCATATGTCATTGATACTAGAAAATAGGATTATTATTACTCCGCCTATTCGTTGCTCAATATACCCCCGGCATTTAATAATGTTCAAACGCTCTAGAATTTTACATTTATTTTTTTCTTGCTTAGGGTGTACATAAAATATTTGAAAGTGTAATTTCACTACTTACCATTATTATTTACTTCAATTACGCCAATATTTATATTTAACCTAACGGTTTATCAAAATAAATTAATGAGATACTCCTTAGATCGAACAGTGGTAACCAATAACGACTTCGTTTTGCTATGATAAGAACTCTAGAACCATTAAATTTCGAAGTAACCGGAAATTATTTGGAGGTGTGTTACATACAAAGAATATCAACCAAATAAATCGTATATAGGTTTATCACAGTTCAGTAGTAATTTATAATTCTGATCAAAACAACAGGATAACGTTATCCAGATATTTGATATGGTATAATAGCATTGATATCGCCCAATAAATTCCACGTCACACATCCATACATTTACGCACCCGCAGTCTCATACCTACGCATTTATTCATATTAATTATAAAATAAAATCAAACCTACCCCATGTCATGGCCCAATCCCACTTCTCCACTCCCTGGACTCGCCTTCATAACTCCGCTTTCCTAACCGTTCACCGTTCACCAAAGTCCACTAGTGGCATTCCGGGCAAAAGGTCATAGTGGCATTCCGGGCAACATAAAAGCGGATGAAATTGCAAGGGCGGGAGCGGACATGAGATTTTCAGGTCCAGAACCCACCTTAGGGTTATCCAAAACGTTTGTCTTGTCACTATTAAAGGCCGCTGTCGACCTCAAGGTGAAGGCCTTGTGAAATGCATCATCAACAGGCAAAGTAAGATGTTTATCAGCATTTTCGATAAAAATGTTAATTTTCTCATTCCTCTGAAGAGGAAAACTCTCAGCACTGTGGTCGGTGTCCTTACAGGACATGGATATCTTAATAAAGAACTCTTTACCATGGGACTTAGGGAAAGTCCTGCGTGTGGGTATTGTCTTGAGGAGGAGGAGGACTCTGAGCACTTTTTGTGTGTATGCCCAGCCTTTTCTAATGTCAGAGCTAGGATTTTTGGCTCTGATACCGTAGAGACTGACAGAATCAAACTGTCGCCAATACAGTTGGTTTTGGATTTCATTAAACTTATAGAAAGGCTTATGGAATAGTTGTTATGAGACTAAACTCGGAAACCGTAGAGTAGACCTTAGAGTCTGCGTGCCAGGACAAGTTCTGCCTCGTGCAACCTGCCAAACCCTTTCTAATCTAATCTCTAATCTAGAGGATAAAAACACAGCTATTTTACAGTTAAAATGTTTACTTCTGTCGGCAGTTTTCAAGACTGCTTTCTTTTTTCTTTGTTTGTATAACAAACTGCCAACTTCGAGATGAGGTTGTCATTACTTCAACTTTTTTTTCAGTGCAGTTTAAATTATTAAATAATTGTTTAAATTGTTTTATTAGGATAAATCATTTTAGAAATTTTGGATATGTAAAAATTACAATGTGTGAAAATCATTACAGTGAATGTAAGCTTTATTCTTTTCCTAGAATAAACCGAATCTTCATCCATCCGGTTTTTCTATTCCAATGTTCTTGACGCGTATTTTCAACCTGCAGTGTGCTGTTAAAACACTTATGATGTCTCCTTATGACAGGTGACATTGTTCCATTCGTTCTTACTGTCAACACTCATATTCTGTTTGAACATATCCAAGGAGTATCAATACCTCAAGCGCCGATCTGTTCCATGTCCATTACCCAGCTGACGGTAGAAATCGCTAGAAATCTCTCTCTCTCTCTCTCTCTCTCTCTCTCTCTCTCTCTCTCTCTC
>OY856188.1:234901678-234951155 GCA_963693315.1 Diogma glabrata | reverse complement strand
GTTTTTTTCTTTGTCATCTGCCTAATATTTCAGAAATCTCTAGTTCTACACCAGTAAACCCCAATTTCGAACTCCTAGAAACGTGATACGATTTATTAGGAGCTTGTTCTAGGAAACAAAATACTGCAAGAAATAACTCACCAGGAAAAAACATGTGAGTATTTCGTCTGCCTTTCTCACCACAAGTTTATCGATAACTCCTCCAAGCTCATTACATACTGCCTCGAGCCAGTCGACTGAATATTTGTCGTTTCAGTCTTCAACACAATTTCTTGGTTTTAAGTGTATGCCTTTAAGTTTTATCCTGTGGTGCCATTCATTCGAAATTAGGTTCATCAGCGATTTTTTCGCCTTACTCAGATTCTTTGCTTGGACCATTGTCCTGTTATCCGCCAGTACTATTGAACTTGTAGGATCTGCAAAGTTGGAACCCAATCTGGCGGTGCTGTGCATTCAGGCTGTGGTAGTGGTTGTCCTGACATTGTTAGCCAGATTGTCTTGTGTGGATTTCCAGCCCACTTTTGGTTCTCTGCTCTAGTAAAAACGCCATTTCCCTTGGCCTCTTAAACTTTCTTCGACTACTTGGGTGTGAATCTAAATTCCTCAAGGAATCCTATATACCTTTTGGTACTAATTTCGCTAATTCCTCCGCTGTCATCCAGTTCTTCTGCTAGGCCTTTAGGTAGTACCAGGGTGTTCTTTCTCCGTAGAGAATCCGTAGAGAAGACACGCTCTTATTGGTTTATTGGTTAAGAAGATTATGAAGCGAATGACGCAGCCCAACCCCGAGTTTTGGCAACAAGGAAACAAGTTTGTTGAACATTTCCGATACAAGTTCATCAAGACATGCAGCAATTAGACAAATATATATTGCATGTAGTATAATATTTTACTCAACGACCAGCTTTTTTTTTAAATACTAAATAAACGAACATGCTTTCCACGTGTCAACCTTGTCCTTATCATAAATAACAGAAGCAACAATTTGATCATAAATAATAAAGCTTTATAAAAAAAATTTTCCGAAACGAATAAAAACAATTTTCGAAATGATTTTCTAAATTTTTATGTATTTATCTTGTCTTCAATTTTCAGACAAGCGCAATAGGCAATTTTCTAGCAATCAAAATTAAAAACCTGAAATAAAAACATTCTTCTCTATAAATTTTTCATTTATAAAATAAAAAAAAATTAATTTCTACCAACCGAAGAAAACGAAAAAATAAAATAACAAAATATAATTTTCCTTTTGTAAATGTAAAATAATCTGGATCAGTTTTTTTAAAAAAAAAATTTCATTTTTTCGTCTTTGCTTTTTTCGGCAAGATTCCATGCTCCGCCCACGGCCAATCCAATTGCTTAATATTATTTTTTTCTCATTTTCTTTTCATAGTAATTTCCATATTCTTTTGTTATTTCGTTTCTTTTTTAATGTATTGTTGTTGTGTTTTTTATGATTTTTTATTTCGGTTTGTTTAAATAAAAGGAAATTTTATGTTTCTAGAGGAACGAAAAGAAAAAAATATCATAAATCGTAAAAGCGAATTAATAATTTTAACCCTTGATGGAATGTTTGAATTGCGATAGAATTCAAATGAAATGTGTTAGCAGAAAATTAATTAACGTTAATGAACTTTTTTTTTCTTGTTTATCTTATGTCAAGATTTAAATTTTCCTGTTGTTATACCCTCCCTTATAGTTGCCCTAAAATAAAGAATCAACAAACTACTTTTTGAAAATGGTTTGTAAGAAAAACTTTTCTTGCATAACTTTTTATCTACCATTTCGACCAAGGTTGCCCTATTAAAATTTCTTTTGCAGTTTCTAGTTGTTAAAATATTTATTCTTTAAACAGGTAATAGCCGGAAGTAGCCGTAGCCGGAAGACCTAATCCTTCAGGAAAAATTGCATTAAATTAACTCACTAAATGAACCATTTGATAGACAAGATTTTGCACTGGTATCGGAGCAAAATCGTGTAATTGCTTGATCGGCCGCTGTTTTCAATGTTTACTTTTAATTTTATCAGGTAATGGTGAGCGTTATTTGCGAGAGGTTAATGTACACTGAGGACTATAGAAAAATTGTGGCAATCTTGTTTTAATTTGTTTGATTTAGACAAAATTGTTGACTATAAAACTGTCCAGGAACTATACCAATTTTATTGCTAAACCTTTTCAGCAAACCTAAAATGCTGTATATTTTCTGGTTTGGATCATTAGGGGTCTTGGATCAATAGGGGTCTTGGATCATTAGGGGTCTAAATAAGCCAAACAAAAATGTTCAAATATTTGCTGACCGTTTGGCTTTCATTTTCAACGAAAATACGAAAACTACGTTGACAATTTTAATATTTTTTTGACTGGAGCCAGTGTTTTGAAAAAATTTTAGTTGAAGTTGTACAAAGAGAGAAAGAGTTGTTCAGACATCAGTTTATTTAAAATTTTAATCCCTTTAAGTCATGTCGTTTGATTTTAAAACTTGGTGCATACGCTTTTAAAGTTTTGCGCACATTTGGACAAAATATATGGAGTAGGGTCATATCCAAATATTTATTTCCATCTTCAATAACATAAATCCTATCATTCGATTTTATTAAAATTGTTTTATAAGCTTTATTGTGTTTATTAAAAATTCTAAATTTTAAGGGCTACATTGGATAAAACCGGAAAAGGGCTCCCGAACAGCTGTTTATTTTAAACTTCAATAACTTTCAGTTATGTCATATAATTTTGATGAAAAAATTTTAATATTTGACTTGCATATAAAAAATTATATTAATTTTTCTTAGGATTTTAAAAAAAATTTAAAAATCAGTAAACCGACCTAAAACAAGGCACTCAAAATATTAAAAGATTTACAAATTTTTTTTAATCATTAAAATTTATTATTCAAAGTGTCAATTTATTTTTTGTGTTTGTTTTCATTGCTTTTCCAAATAAATTTCTTTTGTGCATAACTTTAGATGAAAAAACATAAAACTCATTAATTCAATAGAATGAAAGTCATATTATCTCATAAAATATTAAATGAAACGAGCAATTTTATGAAGTGTAAACATATTTTTTCATTCTTCCATTCTTTTGTTTATTATTATCATTAAATAATTATCATTAAATAAATTTCTTTTCACTTTGTTTTTATAATTCGTAGGACATACTTTTGAAATATGTGTGCATATTTGCGCTATGGCGTTTTACGACATGTGCACGGTATAGTGCACAATACATTATGTGCTGGAATGTATTATACATAATTTTGCTGACGGGGACTCTGTATTATGCACAACTAATTACACTTTTATGCATTTTTTCAAATTTGTTTCACGGTGTAGTAGTAACAGTTAAATGGGTTACAGTTAAATATCATGATCTGTTAGATTAAATGTTTTTTCACAAATGTTGTCAGTATTGAAAAGAAACGTTTTTGCTAAATTAAGAGGTTTTCTGAACTAATAAAAGCTTTTGGAAAATACTCGCACGTCTCTGTTATTGAAAAGAAACATTTAGCTAAATCAAGGAGATTTCTGAAAAGTTTTCAGGGCTTTCAAAAAACTATTTTTGGGTAGATAATATATCGTTATTTTTAAAAAATTTTAAATTGTTTTTGAACAGTATTCAAACATTCATAACCTCGTATTATTACCACAGAGCGTGACGGATCAGCCTAACTTATTACCTATGGAAAAATCTGTGTTTGGTGGGTGAACGAAAGAAGTTTTCACTTCAAAACATTCTAAGAATTCTTCCTTCTTCAAATGCTTCATATAAGGCTTAAATTCCTACCTAAAAATGTGGTAAAAAATGGTGAACTAAAATGCATGAGCCAAGATTTGCATCACAAAGACATTTTTTAGCAAGGTTGGATAACACATATATAAAACATAAATTTCGGCAATTTGCAAAAAACTGAATTCTTTGATTTTTGCGGAATAGTGGAAAGGGGTTGTAAATGCTAAATGTATAACTTGAAAATCTATAACATTGGTAGAGACTGGCTACAAGCTAAGCTAAGATTTCATCAATTTTCCTTAAATTCAATAAACAACCTCAAAATAGTTATAGAATATGAAGGACTTAAAACCTCCCACTCCGAGATGTCAAAATTTTGGTCTGTGGAAAGGGTTTGGTTTAGTGTTTGATGAAGACTGAAATAGATAATTTGTTTTTTATATATAATATTTCGTAAAACATGTTATTAAAACTTCTGGCAGACAGACGGAAATTTTTGTTTGCTCATTTAAACTTGTTAAGACAATCAAAAAACGTCAATACATTTATACTTATCGAGAAATAATTGTACACATGCCTTACAAAAATTTTTATTAACTGTATTTTAGTTTCTTATCGAACAGCTCCTTGCGGCTTTTGTTGTGTTACTCAATCGGTTTCTTCTGGTTTTGGTTTTCATTATATCCCCTATCAAACTTTTAATTTAACGATTATTAAGTTCAAAACAATGCTTACTTCTCTCTCCAACCTCTTAATTAATTTCACTAATATCTAGGTCTCTCAAACAACTTTCATAGCATCCAATACCATTTCAAGCATAAGACACCATGTTTGTTTGAGCTAAGTGCAACGTTGATAATGCACAATTTGGCTGGAGAAATGACTCTCCAAAGTTTGCATTTTTTTAACAGCGTTGATGGGGTAAATATACAAAACTCTTCCAGTATGAAACAGGCAATATTTCTGAAATGTGCCTTTTTCTGGTTCATAGTCATCGTAAATATACATACATACTCTCTTTTTATCACTTCCGGTTAAAAAGTTTATTTTTCAGGTGTTTATCCCTACCGTGGCCTACAATTACAGATCGATTTTCATTAAACGTTGGTAAAAGCTTTCAAGTAACATGAGAAAGATTTTATTAGCTCTTGGAGTACATCGAATAAAGAGTTGGGGGATCCACCATACAACTGGTGTTTTTTCCTCGAGGTTTTTTTGTTTGTTGGGAGCATACAACATTCGTTCGTGAATTAATTTTGATGAAACTTTGAAAAAATATGCAAATAGGTATGGTTAGGAACTGATTAATTTTTGAGCGAAAATAAACAAAATGGTGAGGGGTCCCCCGAGCACCTGTTATTTTGAAAGCTCAATAACAGTTGTACTTGATAATCGAAATAAATGAAACTTCGTACATAAGCATTTAGTACGGCTAACAACAGTTTTGCATCCCATTTTCCGGTTTTTCACTTACGGTTTTTGTTGTAATTTTTTTCGGTTATGGTGGTTCCAATTAGTTTTAGAAGATAATGATCATCTTTTGGGACACATTGATCAAAGTGGCGGGGGTCCACCATACAGTTGCTGACTTTTCTCACTTTGTTTTTAAAGTTTGTTGAGAGCCTACAGACTTCATTCATTAATTAATTTTGATGACACTTTAAAAAAAGATGGAAATTTAAATCACGATATTCGGATAAGTTGTGAGAGGCCTCGCAAATACCTGGTTTTTTAAAGTTCAATAACATCAGTTACTCACATTTGATTTTGATTAAACTTGGTTTACGTGCTAATAGTTTGATTTGTTACAGTTCTGCATTCCTATTGCCAGTTCTTCACTTCCGGTAAAAATATGTTTTTCTTTTTCTCGTTCAACAGAATTTATATTTTTTGGGATACTACAGCTTTCTTGAATGTTTTTATATTTAGAACAACGTAAAATCTATAACATTGGTCAGTCATTAATTAAAGTATTTGATGGATTTAAGCTCACTTTATATCCAGAACATTTTGTTTCAAGAGCTGTGGTGAAGTTAGCCTATGCATCCACTTCGCAATATTGTTCCAGAGATCTATCAGAGTAATGCAGGATGATTTTTAACCGCTACGATTTGTTATTTATTACCACAAACCCAATATAAAGCTTTGAAGACGACAACACTAGAAATATAAAAGAAAAGACAGCAATTTAAAAGAATTAAAAAGACATCATCAAAACCGTAGGTGTAGATCTTGAACAGATTCTGGACTTGGAGTAAACGAAACCTTTTTTTTTTATTTCTAGTTTTGTCCCATAAACAGCAGTGTATTGCTCCAATGTAACGTTTTGCAGGCTACCATTATTAATCTCATCTGCACATAAACTATTTGGGGTACAACTATTAATCATATACTTGAATGGCATGACCTTATTCTTTACATGGTAAAATTGAGGTCCCAACGACTTGAGATATACGACCTATCCTTGAATTTGATCCCCACTTATGGACTGCAGTACGAGAAACGGGAGGGAAGCTAAACAAATAAATAAATAAAAACAGTTGCTTTTACACTGTTATACAAATACAACTACGATAAATTCACTAAAAAAACTAATGACTTAATACCTTTATTACCTAGATTGAGCCACAAGAGAATCTCCGCATTACCATAAGTACATAGCTTGAAATTCTCATATGTGAGAACATCTACCTATAATAACTCCTTCTTTTCACGTTCCGTATACTGGTGCAATCGATTACCAAAAAATTTTCCCTGCTACGGCTCCGCTACCTACGGTTTGGAATACTATCATTAGGCCATGTATTTTTGATAATTAATAATAAATTCAACTTTACTTAGTACAGGTTTCACTAATTGTCTGACAATTTTAAATGTATCCATCATTCCCAACAAAGTTTGCAGATCAGCTAATAAGGTCGGTCTAGTGTGCTGTGGATCAATAATATCATGCCTAGCAAGAGAGGTAAAATTGATTAGCATTGATTGATCCAATCTTTGCATGACTTTGAAATTTTGAACAAACAATGCATATCATTTTTTTTTAATAAAACTGCTTGCTTAAACTTTTGTTTATGTTCGATTAATCTTATAATATATAGATAAAAATATCAAAAACCTAGTAGTTTTGTCGAAAATCCAACAAATATTTAGTTAAATTAGAAAAAATAATTTTCTATAGGCCTCGGTATTAAAATTTAAATAGCTGATTATATTTATTATCTTTGCAACATAAATTATTCCTTAAAACTCTATATTCCAGGAAAAAAATTCAATTTCGTGTCTTAACCATATAATATCTACCTTCGTCTTCTTTTATTATAATCAAAATTGCCGGTAAATTCTTTGATTTAATCAAATCGATGTTATTTTCCATAATTTTTTTCTTTCTTAATAATTTCATTTCCTCCGAGCCAAACAACGAAAACAAAAACATGACAATCCAATCATAAATTTCCATTTAAAATATCCTCACATACCAGCAACAAACCTAAGCAACTGAAAAATAATGTAAATATGTTAAAAGTAAAAAAACCTAAATAGAAATCACAAACATAAAGACTTGAAATTATCTTTATACATTTTTTTTTGTTTTTATGAAACTTATGTTGTTGTTGTTGTTGCTCCAAGAAGCAAAAACAGCAAAAAATAACAAATCCAAAAAAAATTAAATTTTCTGTTTTACCTAAAGGCACAGGATTTCTTTATAATTTTTTTTTTCGTTTTTTAAAAATTATTTTTTAATAATATGTTCTTTTTTAAAAATTTCCTAATTTTATTTCCTAAAAATATATAAATAAAAAATTGTTATTTGTAATATTGAAAAATCTGTTTTATATTAAAAAGATATATATGTATATAAATTAAGAAATCTATTGTTAACCCTCAAGGTATTTAGGTTATGTTGGAGTTCGTTGAAAATAACATGCTCTTTGTTACACAAATAAATCTGTTGAAATATTACTGAATTCAAAATAACAAACATGTTTTGTATTAGGTATTTTAGAATATTGTCAAGTTGTTTGTTTTTGGGTTTTTGTAACATTTTGATCCACTGATCACACTGTGATTACCAACTCTTGAAAGCACGCGGCCCGGAGATTTTATAGTATTGAAAAATATAATTCGGCCGTACTCTAGTTTAGGAGGTATTCATAATGTTTTATTTTTAATTATTTATTTAAGTATAAACAAGTAATTGTTGACTAAAATAAAAGTGCGGAAACTCTTTTAAAAAACTATACGAGCATTTGAAATAGTACATTATATACCGAGGTGATAAAGTAAATTTTCTACATTGAGGTGAATATTAATTCGCGAGAAACGAAGTTTCGAGCGAATTAAGAACCGAAATGGAGAAAATTTACTTTATCACCTAGGTTTATATACTATTTTTTTACTACTTGTTATAAAAATGCACGAAAACTCTTAATTATTCACAAAATGAAATATCAATTAATAAGCAAATGGTGAATAACTAAAAATTTTGATTTGGTGAAAGATTGTATATTCTATCATTTAAAATCAACTTTTGGGCGTAATGGATAATTATTATTCCGGGCTGCTTAGACCGAATTTTATTTTCAATGAATTTTCGTAAAACTATATAAAAGATATAGTTTGCATTAAAAAATATAGCTTTTATTTATTTTAACATCAAATTGAAAATCTATTAAATTTTGACGAGCCATATATAGAATTTTTTTAGTTTAAAACTCACAACTAAAATATATTTCAACAGAATTCTGTTTAACAGGAACTAAAATTTCAAATAAACAAACTTAGTTGCCTTAGGAAATCAAACAATTGTCTTAAGTTTTCCATTTAAATAAAGTTTATGTTACAACATTATAATCGTGAGTAAAGAAGTTTTTGCATTTATTCATTATTATTATTAGAATAAAATCAAAAATCGTATTAATTTTGTCATTTATTATTATTATTTTAGGAAGAAACTAAAAAAATTCAAAAATGAATTCAGTTCCAAGCAACTTGGAATACATAACATGCACTCCTCCAGATGTAAGAGAGGCAGCGAACAACTTGAAATTTAGTTTTTTACCAGAAAAATCACGTAAGTTGTATATGAATCAATATAAAAAGTTCAAAAATTGTTGCAGATAAAAAAAGGATAGCCAACATAGTTCAAAATCAATCAAAGGACAACCTTTCATTAATATCTCTTCAGGAACAAGGAAACCAATCTCATTTAAATAAAAAAGCATCAACATCTTTGATTGTCCAAATGTTGCAAACATTAACTTGCCGGGCAATGTTGTAAGTAATGGTTCAGCCAGAAACATTACCTATAATAATTGTACAATAAATTATAATTTTAAATAAATAATAATATTATTTGCAAAAGTAGCCTTTGATTTCTTCAAACGAACAAAATTTGTATTTTCATTATTTACCTAGGTGCTAAAATACTTATTATTAGGTGTGGGGAATAATTATTAGTAACCATAGCTGAGAAAAATAACTTTTGTCTTGGGTTTTTGAGTAAATAATTGAAATTTCTCATGCAAGTAGTAAAAAAAAAATATTTCATACAAAAAAATTCTAATTTTTACACAGTTTTTTTTAACTTGACTTTTGACTGTTGTGAGTCCATTTTTCAGTAACTTTCCATTATGCGATTGATCCCAAATTTAAAAGACAAGTTTGTTGAAGCAGTCAATACATATTTCTAAAAGTTTTAAAGCAAAAAATTTTTTAAAATCGAAGAAAAAAATTCAAATTTTTCTTCACTCTAAAAGACGTTAAACAATTGCACTGAAATTCTCGTAATCTGGTTTACCCATTTTGAGAGTACACTGAAAAAAAATTAAAGTTCATGACAACCTCATCTCGAAGTTGGCAGTTGATTATTCATGCAAAGAAAAATTATTTGCAAACAATTTCACTGTGATTGGGACAACTAGACGATAACATTTTCCTAACAACAGAATGAGGTTTATTTAAAATATAAAGTGTTATATCCAATATAGTAGTTGAATAAAGATAATAACTATTTCATTGAAAAAAATTTTCTTTGGCCTTATATCATGAATTTTTCATTTTAAAGTTTACGTATTTGAGATTAATTGAACTATATTTTATTTTCACAAAAATATTTCGTGTGATTGTCTCAGAGGCGTCAATTGGGTAGGGCTGGGGGGGGGGGGGCATGGGCCCCCCAAGGATCTGATACTATCAATACATCGATTCAATAAAACCATCCAATCGTTTACACTATATAAAAATTATACACTATAAAAATTTCAATGCACTGTTATTTTGTAAATTCGTCTCATTTTTAGAAGATTTACTAACACTAAGTTTACACCATGGTAGTATAATAGAATAATAGCAAATAGCTATTAAACTATTACGGTGTAAACGAATAGAATAATACTTTTTTTACTTTGACAGATAGTTATTTGATATTTTGCTTTTGATCGATAGTATAATAGTATATTCAAAAAAATTTTAACGGTCAAAACGTTAAATGTAATTGACAATTTCAGGCAATTGTAAAAAATGGGCAGCACCAAAATCACTTAAAATTTAGTTTTTATTCTAAATTAATATTAGTATTATAATTTTTTGTTGAAATACTTTTAGATTATAAGATTTTATATTCAAATTTGAAATACGGTAGCCGTATTCTATCTGTCAATATTATTCTGAGCGTTTATACCACATGATAGAATAATACTATTTTGTGGTATAAACGCTCAATGTATCGATAGTTTAATAGCAAAAAACTATTATTCTATTAAACTGTCGGTGGTATAAACTTAGTATTAGCTAATATACCAATTTTATCGCATCCTTTTAATTGAAATATATCTGATAAAATAATTATTACGTTACATATTATTTTGGCCCGACTAAGGTACGGTTCACCACAATATTCAAACCGTTATCGTTCTTTGTATAGACTGGAGTGCCCCGAAACGAAAGGCGGTCGTATTGCATCTAATCTTCTGATGAAATCAGTTTTATAAACAGAACACGATCGTTCTTCTAAAAACGCCGTGGGTGCGTATTTTGACAAAATTCTATCGTACCATAGTGTTTTGTTTATAAGATATTCGTGTCTAAGCCAG
The DNA here is from genome assembly GCA_963693315.1 of Diogma glabrata. Classification (NCBI taxonomy): domain Eukaryota; kingdom Metazoa; phylum Arthropoda; class Insecta; order Diptera; family Cylindrotomidae; genus Diogma; species Diogma glabrata. The sequence continues at coordinate 234,940,331 of OY856188.1, read as the reverse complement.
AGGAAACAAAATATTTCATTAGTATAGGGTTCCTCGAGAGTTCATAGTGCAGTATTTAACATTCAAATTTCAATTGTTATTGGTCATTGGTAATTTATATAAACTTAAAAGTAAGTAGCAGGAGAACACAACCTAATTATATCCCACTTATTTGGAGAACCCTGACTGTTTCGGTTTTTTTATCTATATCATATTGTACAAACTTTACAAGACTTTTTTAAAAACAATAAATTAAAAACATTTCTAATTGATAGTTGTGCTAATTTTTATAAAATGAATGAAAATATTTACAAGAGTAATTCAAATTTTTTGTGTTATTTCCAGTGATTTTATAATAATGAATGTTTTATAATGGACAAGCAATATTTTCTAAAGACACGAACAAATATTTAAGTTATGTAAATATTTTCAAAGTATGTTATGAAAACTTGCTGACAAATTCTTTTCGCTATATGGACTATAATTTTTAATTCATAAAATAGCAAAAATTATATGTTTGGTTGGTTATAATAAAATCCAAAACGCTCGCAATAATTGTACAATTTTGAATCAAATGAAAAATTTACGCACGATTATGGGTAGTAAACTGACCAGACGTCCCACGCTGCGTGGAAATGTCCCACATTTGATTGCGTTGTCCCACGGAGAAATTTGTCCCACGAAGCGTCCCACGAAACAAATATTTTCACCACATTTGCCCGCATTATCGAAATAATCAAATAAGCCTTATATCTACCTATACGTACAGTTTGCGCAGTATCTTAGTCAAAGCAATGGCTTCACTGTTTTTTCTTGCAATTTGTATAATGTTATGTATATGTTGATTTATCTATATTGAGAGAACAAACTAGTGCAATATTTTTTTTACTAAATAGTGTTTTAACTATAATTTTCTTAGAAATACTAAACTCAGTTTTTTTCACTTCAATAATTTACATTTTGTTTTGCGAATATATTTTGATGTCTAACAGATCTATCTCAACGAAAAGGTTTCTTTGTTTATAGAAACGTCTCCCCGGTGTATATATGAGAGATCGAAAGTATATTATGAAAAATAAAATACAAAATATTTTACTTAAAAAGTCGCAGTTTTCCGTATAAATTCATAAACATTTAAATTTTCAAACCAGAGTTTTACTTTATTCGAGCACTCATTTTAATCCTTTGAAATAATATCCAAAAATTAAAATGATTTTACTCCTTTGGAGCAGATTACATTTTCCTGTTCTTTTATTCGATTTATGAATAGTCCCTCTACGTCATCCTTTATATTCATTTTTCTTACAATACATGAATAATTGAACGAATCATTCAAAGCATTTTACGTTGGAAAGCATCAAATTTGAAGCAAAAATAAAAGTTTTGAGTATATGAAAGAAAATATTTATTTCAATTTAGTAGCAAGAATGATATTTTATTATTTTCACTCCTGTATGTGGGAGTGTTATATTTTTTTTAAGCTACGCACTCTGAAAGAACAGAGTAAAGGAGTGATATAAGTAGCGTTTCAAACTCTGTTTAAAACACACTTTAACTAGGTAGCTCAAAAGTAAAATTATTATTTTCTAATTTATATCTTTTTTTTCTTTTTTATATCTTTTTTTAGAGCATAAAAACATGATAAATGGTATATATTTGCAAAAGATAGAACGAGAGGTATACTGTATACCTCTTATACTTACAGAATATAGAAAAGATATTAACTATTTAGTAAAATTAAAATAAATTGTTTCAATTGTTTTGCAGTCTTTACTTGTGTAACAAAAGTTTTAAGCTACTATAAAAGGTATATTTTTACTAATTTTTAAAATTATATTTAAAAAGTTCTCCTACAAATCAAGATGGATAGAAAACGTTTACGTAAATTCTCATACGATATTGAATTGGGCTATTCTTTTATAAAAAAATGAAAATATAATGACGCAAAGGTTTATTGTATTACCAGTCGGAGTGAATTTGCAAACTAACAGTGGACATTATGAATTAAAAGACATATAGATACAGATAAACATAAAGAAGCGTTGCTATAAGCCGTCAGCTCTAGTAGCTTGAACAAGTTTTGTTGTTATTTTGTTTTCTTGTTGTTATTTAACATTGACAAAAAGTTAGTTGCAATTTGCGCTGATAATTCGAATACCAATTTTATTGGTGTCACGTCAAGAAGTGAAAATTTAAAAGCAAGCTTAGCTCGAATTTGAACCAGAGTGTATTGGGTATTGGATTCGCAGCCCATATTCTAAATAATGCAATAAGAAGTGCTGCTGATTTAAATGTCAGGGTTAAAAAAATTTGGATATTTTACTGTCTTTACTGGAGACGTTGAAGGAGTTCTGCGGCAAAAAGTCGAAAATAACCAACCATAATGTCGAACATAACCAACTTATTGGATACAGTGAAACTCGCTGGCTGGCGGTAATGCCAAACTACTTTCTTGATGCTTAAACAATGCAGAGATGATACTAAATTTAAAATTATTTTTAACAAATGAAGGGATTTTGCAGAACTTTGCGGCATTCGCTTCGATGAAACAACAATAGAAGTCAAAGATCTAGCATAGTAACCAAAGTAGCTCAAAAGCATTTTAGTTTCATTTCTAAGACCATGCATTTAAATGCTTTTAAATATATGTGTGTATAAAAATGTACATATTATGTTTTACGAAAAAAATCTTTTTATGTCATTTAAATTCTCGCCCCCCCCCAAGATTTTGGTGAAATGACGCCACTGTTGTCTCAACTTCATCGATTTATAATTGTAGAGTTGTTGAAGCAATTTCGTAGTTTGATTCGCCATATGTGACCGCACGGTGAGGTTGAGACAATTGCATTTTGACTAGAAATAGGACATGTTTTTTTCAGTGTAGGAATTTCGGTAATTCTGTGTATATCATTATATCCATAGACATCATACATGTTTGTGTCATTTTTATATGGATAAAAGGCCTCACATTATAAATAATGAGAATAAAAAAAAATCAAGGTATGACATTTCGTTGTAATTTCAAACCTTATATAGACCTTTTTTCTTAAACTTAAAATCGTTATATTGGTGTTTGTATTTGACAGATTACATACAGTAATAATAATTAGAAATCAGTAGTTATGTATTAAATTTTATTGCAAAAATGATAAAAAAGTAACTATAGTAAAAACAACAAAAAATAATCTTGATTTGATCGAAATAACAATTATTTAAAGTTTTCGTTATACAAATCAGATGATCACAACTGTCAAGTTTTTTGAAAACGAACGCGGCATATTTTATAAGAATTTATTAAATTTGAAAAGAAAAATAAATTTTAGGTAAGTGATTTAATACTGGTTTTACTGAAGATGTATTTAATGTGATATTAAAATAGTAAGCTTATTTTTAGGTAAAATAAAATTCAACAAAACTGATTCAAAAAATTTATATGGCTAAAAACTATAAAATAAAAAAAAATTTACAAAAACACACTTTTATTGAAAACGAACTAAAAACTAAAAATTAAATTTTGCAGTGAAGCAACACGATGTTCCAAGGAAACAAAGGTTATGTTCAAACGTTAAATCTATTATTAATAACTATGTTTGCTTTAAAACTGTAATAAGGAAATAAAAATTTAAATTTCTTTTAAACAATTTAACACAGATGGCAAAATTAAATGTACAGAATAGAATACTATTTAACTAGAAGTTTGTTAGATAAATAAATTTCCGTTACAGTTTTTTATAAAAAATAAAAGTCAGTGGCGTAGTCAATATGAACTTAAAACAACTATTTTAAAGTTGTATAAAATTATACGCTTACTGCGCCAGCCACTTTTATTTTTTGTAAAAAGCTCAAGACGAGCTTTGACGAGTTTTTAAAATTTTTTTTTATTTATTTTTTTTTGTAAAATGAAGGTAAACAAAAATGAAATTTTTTATCGTTTTATTCGAACTAGGAGGGCCCGGCGTGCTTCGCTACGCTTATAAATAAAGTTTTTGCGTAGACATTTTGCTGACGTAAAAGCAATGATTTCAAAAAGGTAATGAGAAATGCTAGCATACAATTTTTAATTTTTCTTTTTAAATACATATATGAATGAAAAATAATCAGAACTCTAGCTGATCAGTTCGGATATATGAAAAATTAGCGATCAAATAAGTTTTCAAGTAAGCTTATTTGATCTCTAAATTCGTCAAGGGTTCCGTGAATGTAAAAGAACACAATATCAAAAACTATTGACAAAAAGTTGTGTTGTAATGTCCTTATATTTCCAGACCATAGACGCATAACAAAATAATTAATGTTTAATCGTAAATGTCAATAGTAAATTACAATTAAATCCACATTGATCAAAAATAACTCAAAAAATGTGACATTAGGTTAAATCTAATCCATATATGTTTATGGTAACTCAAGAAAGATTCACCAGCTCGTAAATGGTTTAAATTTGATTATTTTTCCGGTCAATCAAGTGTTGAAATTTAGGGGGGGTGGAGAGGCTACATACTAAAAATATTTTTTTTCAATAACTCAAAAACTGTGCACCGCTAAGTTCTAAAGAAATTGTAATGTTTCTTAAATTAAGTGCTCCTTCATATGACACCCCATTCGCTTGGGTCAAAAGTGCTTTTTTAATCTCCCCACACGCATCCCCTAAACACACAGAAATATAGTTATTTGAGACTTCGCTATGATTTTCATTCAAAATTTACAAATTATCCTGTCTCTGCGAATTTTTTCAAATTTTTCTGTCAATTATCGTCGAAACGTAGGGAGCGAAACGATCTGAAATTCGCACTTTTTTGATAATAACTCAAAAACTTTACATCACAAAATTCTAAAAAAAATTGCAATGATTTATAAATTAAGTGCTCTTTTAAACGACATCTCACTCGCTTGGGTCCAAAAAGATTTTCTTTTACCCTCTTTACCCCGGTCCTCTAAACACACAGAAACATAATTATTTGAGACCTCTCTATAATTTTCATACAAAATTTACCGAATTTCCTAACTCTGTGAATTTTTTCAAATTTTTCTGTCAATCAGTGTCGAATCGTAGGGGGGGGGGGGCGGTCTGAAAAGTGCACTTTTTTGTCCATAACTCAAAAATTGTGTACCGCAAAGTTCTAAACAAAATTGCAACAAATAGTAAATTAGGTGTTCTTTCAAATGACACCCAACTCGCTTGGGTCAAAAAAAAGTTTTTTTACCCTCCTTACACCGGTCCCCTAAACTTACAGAAATATAATTATTTGAGACCTCTCTATAATTTTCATACAAAATTTAATAAATTTTCTAGCTCTGTGAATTTTTTCAAATTTTTCTGTCAATCAGTGTCGAAACGTAGGGGGGGGACGGTCTGGATTTTTCACTTTTTTGTCCATAACTCAAAAACTGTGCACCGCTAAATTCAAAAAAAAATTGCAACAAGTTTTTTATTAAGTGTTCTTTCAAATTACATCCTACTCGTTTGGGTCAAAAAAATTTTTTTTTTACCCTCTTTACACCGGTCCCCTAAACAAACAGAAATATAATTATTTGAGACCTCTCTATAATTTTCATACAAAATTTACTAAATTTCCTATCTCTGTGAATTTTTTTAAATCTTTCTGTCAATCAGTGTCGCAACGTAGGGGGGGGATTGGTCTGAATTTCGCACTTTTTTGTCCATACCTCAAAAACTGTGCACCACAAAATTCAAAAAAAAAATGCAACAAATTTTAAATTAAGTGTTCTTTCAAGTGACATCCCACTCGCTTGGGTCAAAAAAAATTTTTTTTACCCTCTTTACACCGGTCCCCTAAACAGGGAACGGTCTAAAAGTTGCACTTTTTTGAAAATAACTCAAAAACTGTGCATTGCAAAATTCTAAAAAAAATTGTTATGTTTTCTAAATAAAGTGTTCTTTCAAATGACACCCCACTTGACCCCATTTTAAATAGTGATTTTACCTCTGCTCATATCCACCCCCTTAATAAATCTAAGTATGAGAATATGACACTTTTTTATATTTTTTATCAAAAACGTACTAATTTTTCTATCATTCCAAATACATTTGAAAATTTTCGATCAGTTAGGTTCGGAGCAAATCGAGGTAAGAAAACATGAAAAAAACGTCGTTATTCAAAATTATACAAAAAATGGTGAGGTGTTAAGTTCCAAAATAGTTTTTTACGGAATACTAAAATGAAGCCCTTTCATATGATACCCTACTTGAATCTATAAAAAAATATATTTTTTCAAAGGTCTTACATCGTACCCCTGTAAACCAAACGAAAACCACTTTAGTTTTATTTGTATCCGTCATTTCATGTGAATAGATTAGTTTTATACGCACCTTAAATTTCAAGTCTATAGCATTTATAGTTTACGAGATAATCGATATAATGTGAAAAATTAGTTTTACTTTCACCAATAGTGTTCCTTATAAAAAACGGAACCCTAATAAAAAAAATTTTTTATGAATAGCTCCTAAGCTAGGAATTAGCCTATAATTCAATTAAAATTAAATAAATAAAATATAAATCAAAAAATAGTAAAAATTCATTAGTTAAAATTATCAAAGTTCATTTAAATAAATATTGCACAGATATAACTAGTTAAAAATAAAACTTCTTTGGGAGCATTTTATCATAAATTCATAACATCTAGTCAAACATATATTTAATAACTGGTCTTTATTTAAATTTTTTGTTTATGTAATTATTATTTCCCTCGGAGATTTGTCTTCCAAACCCTGAGCCTGGAGATTTGCTGACAAGACCTGAGTCTCCGGGTGAAAAATACTTAGTTGGTAACCCTATCATAGTGATCCACTGATCCAAGTATCTCAGGTCATGCAGTGGTTTGCTTGAAGCTTTGGGAACTGAGAAGGGTATGGAAATTGGTAACAAATTTTAAAATTTTAATAGGAAAATTACAATCTTTTATTTAATTTTTGTTTAATCTCACCCCCATGACTCTAAGACCAACTAGCGACAAAACATTCAATGCATTAGATAGATTTAAAAAAAACTTCAAATTCATGCTTTTATGGAGTATTGACTTGTCTTCAATCTGTTAATTGTTTATTTTCATCTATGGATTTTTTAAATCTAAAAATTTGTTTTAATTGGAATTGAACATTGAAAAAAACCAACATCAGGGTTTTTGTGTTCCGAAATTGGTTTTGATATGGTCTCGTTGTTGTACTAATAACCCTTAGAAATTTCATTGAATTGACTTATATTTACTTCGGTTTTGAAAAAACCTAAGTATTGCATTCATGAGCCAAAAGTGAAGTTCTTACCCCCACTTTTTTGGAATTTCTCCACGTTTTAGGACCTATTGATTCTAAAAAAGCAAAAATGTATGTCTGTCTTGTATGTTTGTCTTCTGCCGGCCGGCCGGCCGTCACAAACGACGAAACCTAGAAAACCGCTGAACGGATTTCAAAAATTTTTTTTATAAAAATTTGTTCTCTCAATGGAAAGAACCGAAAGGACGGTGCGTTGAACTGTACCAGAAGTGTGTCAAAAAAATCGTCAAGTGTGTCAAAACTAGGAAATGTGCGTATTTTTTACTTAAAAAACGTTCATTTTAAGTGATTACGAATAGAGACATTGAATTTGAAGAAATTTTGATGGTCGGGATTGGTATGTGAAACCAAAAACTAGATTATGGTTGGCTTAAGAAGTTTGTAAAAAATTTGTTGTCAAGTGTGTCAAAAGAAAGAATTTACTTCGATTTATTTTTTTTTACCAAATTTTTTGGGATAAAAGTAAAATTAAACATTTGTATGACATGAAATTTTATTATTATTACAAAGAATTATGGCATTATAAGTTTGTCAAAAAAAAAATGTCAAGTGTGTCAAAAGAATGACTTTCCTTTTTTTTTGAAAATAATAAAATTAGTTATGTGTATGAAATAAAAATGATATTATTATTGAGAACTTTATTGCATTATAAGTTTGTCAAAAATATATTGTGAAGTATGTCAAAAAAATTATTTCATTTATTTTTTAGGCATTTTTTTGGAATAAATTTTTTTTCTGTTGTATGACGTAAATGTGACATGGAAATTTTTGAATTTGTTATAGTTTTTGAAATATTTTTGGAATTTTGAAAAAAGTTTGTATTTTTGATTTTGTAATAATTTTTGCCATATTTTTAGAATTTTGGAAAAAGTTTTAATTTTTGATTTTGTTATAATTTTTGAAATTTTAAAAAACTTTGTACTTTAATTTTCTTATAGTTTTTGAAATATTTTAAGAATTGTGAAAAACTTTGAATTTTGGAATTATGAATTTTTGGAATATTTGTAAAATTTTGAAAAAATTTAAATTTTTGATTATATTATAATTTTGAAAAAAAATTGTATTTTTGATTTTTTTATAATTTTGGCAATATTTTAAGAATGTTGGAAAAAGTTTCAATTTTTGATTTTTGTTATAATTGTTGCAATATTTTTAGAATTTTTGGAAAAAGTTTAATCTTTGGTTTTGTAATAATAAAGGGTCTATGGCGATAATTCCAACTCCACTTATGATAATACATAAATTTAGATTCAACTTGTACAACAACAATTCTATTGAAAAAAAAACATAAAAATTTGCTAGCGTTACCACGCAAAACAGCCTGCTGAATAACTAAATAAACTACCACAATAATAATCTACCAGTATACAAAAATGTAGTAGACTATAAATATTGTCAAATTCTTGCTCTAAAATCTTGTTCTGGTATCTGGTATATGGTTTCTGGTATTTGGTATCTGGGACCTGGAATGTAGTATCTGATATCTGGTATCTAGTATCTGGTATCTGGTATCTGGTATCTGGTATATGGTATCTGCTACCTGATATCTGGTATCCGGTATCTCGTATCTGGTATCTGGTATTTAGCATCTGGTATCTGGTATTTGGTATCTGGTATCTGGTATCTTGTATCTGGTATCTGGTATCTGGTATCTGGTATCTGGTTTCTGGTATGTGGTATCTCGTATCTGGTATCTGGTATCTGGTATACGATATCTGTTATCTGTTTTTTTTTATCTCGTGTCTGGTATCTGTTATCTGGTATCTGCGGTATCTGGTATCTGGTATCTGGTATATGGTGTCTGGTATCTGGTATCAGGTATCTGGTATTTATTATCTGGTATCTGGTATCTGCGATCTGGTATCTTGTATCTGGTATCTGGTATCTGGTTTCTGGTATCTGGTATCTGGTATCCGGTATCCGGTATCCGGTATCCGGTATCTGGTATTTAATATCTGGGGCTGGTATCTGATATCTAGTATCTGGTATCTGGTATCTGTTATCCGGTATCTGGTAGCTAATATCTGGTATCGGGTATCTAGTATATGGTACCTGGTATCTGGTTTCTGGTATCTGGTATCTGGTATCTGGTATCTGATATCTGGTATATGGTATCCGGTATCAGTTATCCGGTATCTGGTATCTGGTATCTGGTATCTGGTATCTGGTATTTGGTATCTGGTATCTGGTGTCTGCTATCTTGTATCTGGTATCTGGTATCCGGTATCTGGCATTTGGTTTCTTTTATCTGGTATCTGGTCCTTGGTAATTGGTATCTTTTATCTGGTATCTGGTATCTCGTATCTTGTATCTGGCATCTGGTATCTTGTATCTGGTATCTGGTATCTGTTATCCTGTATCTGGTATCTAATATCTGGTATCGGGTTTCTAGTATATGGTATCTGGTATCTGGTTTCTGGTATCTGGTATCTAGTATCTGATTTTTTGTTTCTGGTATCTGGTATCTAGTATCTGGTTTCTGGTATCTAGTACCTGGTATCTGGTATCTGGTTTCTGGTATCAAGTATCTGGTATCTGGTATCTGGTATCTGGTATCTGGTATCTGGTTTCTGGTATCTGGTATCTTGAGTCTGGTGTCTGGTATCTGGTATCTGATATCTGGTATCTGGTATCTAGGATCTGGTATCTGGTATCTGGTATCTGGTATCTGGTATCTTGTAGCTGGTATCTGGTATCTGTTATCCTGTATCTGGTATCTAATATCTGGTATCGGGTTTCTGTATATGGTATCTGGTATCTGGTTTCTGGTATCTGGTATCTAGTATCTGATACCTGGTTTCTTGTTTCTGGTATGTATCTGGTATCTAGTATCTGGTTTCTGGTATCTAGTATCTGGTATCTGGTTTCTGGTATCTAGTATCTAGTATCTGGTATCTGGTATCTGGTTTCTGGTATCTGGTATCTTGTGTCTGGTGTCTGGTGTCTGGTATCTGGTATCTGATATCTGGTATCTGGTATCTGGTATCTGGTATCTGGTATCTGGTATCTGGTATTTGGTATCTGGTATCTGATATCTGGTATCATGTATTTTTAATCTGGATTTAGTATTTGGTATCTGGTATTCATGCTCTTGTATCTGGTAATATGTTTCTGAGATATGTCATTTGGTATCTGGTATAATTTGGTATCTGGTTTAAGGGATTGTCTTGCTGATGCCTGGTTTCTGTGTCTGGTTTCAGGAATTCGGTTCTTTTTTTCTGGTATCTTGTTAACCAAAACCAATTAACCGTTTGTCAGCTATTAATCTCGTATTATTTTACACAAAGTAATTTCTAGAATTTTAATACAAATCTCATTGTTGAAATTTTTTGCAATTTATCTGGGCCTCATTCTGTTTTTAACATATTAATAAAGTATATTTGAAATTGTTATATCAAATTACATACAACTTACGCACGTGGGCCTTTATTCGAATTGAAAATCGTTTATTTACCTAAGCTTAAACATAAACTCAATCAAACTAGATACAAACTTTTTCGGCAACAAGTAAATCTTATTTTTGAACGTTTTATAACGGAAAAACTTTTTTCTTTTATTTGATATTATGTGTTTTCGCCGATCCTTCCCTAATTTTTTTTAATCAGAAAAACATAAAATTCATAAGCAGAAAATTTCACATGAAAATTTCTCCCTCCAAATCCTCATATTTATCTTCAAAAAGTTTCCCCTCGTTTTCGAATTGTTTTCTGTTGTTTCGTGTTGTGTTACATTAATTATTCAAGTTTGCTTTTCAATTTCTCTTTTCGTTAAATTGTTGTTTTTGTTGTTGTTATTCACCAAAACACGAAAATGATGTTGATTAAAAAACAAGAAGCTTTTTTGGGGTTTATATTCTTTAATCAGAAAGAAAGAAGTGAAACATTGGGGTTACACTTCCTTACTGGTTTCGGTGAGCTTATTGTGTTATGCTATTTCTCTTGTTTACACAAATATGTTTTGATGTTGTGATATTTTTTTTACATAAATGAAAAATGTGTAAAAATTATAAAAAATATTACAATAATTGTTACTGACTAACCTGACTTGACTTCGTATTTTTTTTATTTAGAAAAAAAAAACTTAGAGAAAAAAACAGCTAAACAAAGTATGAATTTTAATGAAAAACAATTTGATTTCAATGTCAAAAGGATAATTTAAACTCAAGATGAAGGTTTTTTAACAAATGTTCTAGAGATTAATCAAAACTGTTGCATAACTCAATATCGTATTATAGAACTTCGAATAGAGACATGAATATAATTTGAAGTACTGCCAGTTAAAAATAAAAATTAATATTCATATTTATATTAAAATTCAACTTGAAAAAAATTTAAACGAAATAGTTTATAATTTAATTCTTTTTTTTTTTTGGATAATTTTTACTGCATTACAACAACACCAGCTATAAAACAAACATAATAAAAAAATTATTTTTATTCGAAATTAAAAAAATCATAAATTTTAAATATGAAAAAAAAATGTTTATTCTGCTTTTCCTTATTTTACCGATTTTTTTTTATTTCTTAAAGAAAAGTTTGTAATAAAAATAATACAAAAAACTTAAAAACAAGAAAATGAATTCCTTAAAAACAATGAAGAAGAAAAGGAATAAAAAGACAAATATAAAACCGTTATTTTCTTATAATTTTCGTTATTATACTTATTTTGTATTAAGTTTTATTTTTCTAGTAAAGAAGGATAATAAATTAAAATTATTTATACACCAGTGACTTCTATATTTCTTGCAAGTCAAATGGAAAAACGAAACAAAAAGTATGAAATGTCTCTCAAATGTATATGAATTTATAATTTTATTGTTTTAATTAGAGGTGAAATTTTAATTTATTGAATTGCTTTGAACTAAAAGCATGTTGATACCAAGCCGCTACTATAACTAGAAACATTGTGGCAACTATAAACTACATTTTTCTAATGATCCGCTATAATACTATATAATTATATATTATAAATCGGTTTAAATTTTCAAACCCTAATATCAGATTTACTAGCTTTTGGTCGAATCTTCGTCATCTTTCTTCCGTGTGAAGATGCAAACAATAGTTGTTTAAATTCTTAAACTTTTCAAGTTGTTTATATTAATTGTATATTTATTTAAAATAAATTTATTTAGTTTTGCTTTAACAACTTTTTTTAAATAAGTGGTCCTTGTCAAACATTTATACCATAAATGGTCCTTGTCAAACATTTGAAAATATTATAATATTTACCATTTATGGTTGAAACATGTAACAAAATATTAGTTACAAAAAGTTGTTAAAACAAAACTTAATAAATTTATTTTAAATAAATTATTATACAATTATAAAGCATAGTACGAATTGGTTGGTGTTGGAGGCATCAATAAAAGTTTTTTGTTTCGAAACTTGAAACTTTTTGATTTGTAATAATTTTCAATTGTGACCGATTTTTTAAAGGGGGGAGTGGTGTTGGACCTTAATAGTTTATATAAAATTTTAAACACCAAAGGAAATAAAAACCGTATCAAAACCAAATACCGTATTATGAAGTGTCATAATTATTATTATTTTTTTCCACTAACTATCATCAACAGTCGAGTTATTACTCAGTTATGTCTGTGCAAGAACGTTTTTTTTCCGATGTTGAAACGACTTTTTACTGTAGTGGTGGTGTAGGTAATTGCAAATTAAATTACAAGAATCTATATTCTATAGATTAAAAGGCAATCTGAGATAGCTGGATTGAAATATCTCGAAGGTAAAAATGATTGAAGTGAAATGACCATAAGATTCGGAAGGCATTCTCTAAAATCCCATTCCACGATGAATTTCAAAAAGTCTATAGGCACACCCAACTAGAAACTGTAATATTGACCGCTTTTAAATGCCTTCTCAACCTTGGTATCTCTATGAGGAGTTCTGTTTCTGATACCTCATTATAGAAACCAGGAAATTTTGATTTAGATAATTCCAACTCTTCATTGTTCGCCACAGCAAAGCGTTTGTCTGCACCACCTTGAACAATGAAGCCACACATTGAACTGACTTCGATCTAGTTCAGAATTCAACACTGAACCGGTTAAGACATTCACACATGTCTTTTTTAAATTCAAATTCTAGTGTCAGTCATATATCAGGGGCCAACTCATCAACCATTCGTTTTTTACGAAGAGTTCATCTTTCAATTAGAATGTCGTAGTCCTCCGATTTTTAACAGCAAGATCTCTTGCCTACCGGTGTTATAATAGCCGTTTTTTTACGTATTCTTCGTTCACAGGAATTTGATTATAGGCTCGTACCAAGTCTATTACAGAAAAAAAATTTTGCCAGTAGCAGGGGATTAAAATCTTGGATATGCAGTATTGGGTATCTATCTGGGATAGTTTTTGCATTTAATGCCCGATAGTCTCCGCATAAGCGATATTTACCGTTTGATTTCTTCTCCATATGTAGGGAACTGGCAAAAGGTGATTTTGATGAACTACATATGTCGTCCCTTGTTTGTCATGAATTCGAATTCTTTTCTGGCTATTTCCAATTTTTCTCTGTCTAGAGAGAGCCTTCTTGATTTATGAAAAATTGGTGCGCCTGTGGTTTCGATTACATGATTTATATTGTGTGCCGATTCTGATCTGTTATTTGCGGGTATTGTTATCTCTTTGAATTCCTGTAACAGTTTCGTAAATCGACAATTTTCGGATTTGAGAGTATGTATTTCATTTTTTTCTGTTTGTATTAACGATGCGTTTACTCTTAGTTTTGTGTACGAGTCGAGTAGACTTTTGTTTTTTAGGTCGATTATGAGTCCGTAGTGTGAAAAATATGAAAACTTATTGGAAGCTTCTTCTTAGGTTTAGATTTACTTTAATGGTTTTCGTACCATACGTTTTTATTTTAGTGCCATTTGCGGCGAAAATGTTTAAGTTTCATTCATGTGTAAATGCGTTAATATTGCAATTAGTAGGTATTACCGAAACATCGGCTCCTGAATCTATTAAGAAATTTAATTTAGTATTATAGTCCCATATTTTTAGTCGAACGTTTGGGATTATGTCGATTTTTGCGATCGTTCCTTGATATCGACATTCTCGTTTTTTGTTTGGTTGTCCGTAGTATTATTTTTATGGTAGTCGCATTGTTCCGTGCTTCTGGTTGACTTTGTACCAAATCTATTTTGGTAGCAACATATTCCACCTGTGTGCTTTCGCACTCTTGAGGCTGAACGACTTCTATACTCTGGATGATTTGAATTTCTTTCATGCTGTTTGCCTCTATTATGCGAGTATTGTGATCTTCTTCGTTGCAACATGAGTTCACTTTTTTGCTGGTGTAGGTCGTCAAACCTTTCGTTCACTCCTTCCACAAATTCTCTCATGCTTGAGTCGTTTTCTTTTTTTGGGTATTCCCATTTGACGGCATTTACAGTATTTGGGAAAATTCTGTTCGGTTATCTGCCAGTTGTGCAACCTGTTCTAGATTACCCTCAGCGGTGCTTAGGAACATTGCAACTTCCTTAGGTAACTGTTGGATCCATCGATTTGTTATGAAGTCTTCACTAACTGAATTTTGTGCTAGTTCACGCTTTCTAATAATTGTGACGGCATTAGGTCGCCTAGCCTTATGTTTGAAACTGAATTGTCAAAACGATATGTTTTTGATTTTGTTTAAAGTCGGATGAGCCTGTTGTTAAGAGAACTATATGCTGCTGTATGATTTGAGTCAGTTAACAAGTCTAAAATATCTGTAAGGTTATTGTATTCTAATTTTGCCCCTATCAAATGGAAGTTAGTTCTCTTTATGTCCTAATCTATTTTCGGACTTTTCTACCTTAATGTTTCTATAAGTTTACCTTAGTGTTTTTATATTGTTTTGACGTTGCTTGGTGGATTATCGACCATATCAATTATTGCTGCTTGTCCGTTAAGTTTGTTCTTTATGTCCACTGTGTTGCAGTGGTTTGTTTAGTTTGGGTTTGTGTGACGTGTGTTATCCGTGCACCATTCTTCCAATGTCTGTATATTTTGGTCAAAAATATTTTTGGTTTCGACTAATCGTCATCTGTGGTGACGGTGTATTTGTATGACTATTGTTAAACATTTTGTGCAAATGAAATAAAAATTTTATGAACGATTGCGCGCGTTGCTTACTTCGCGTTAAATTGGTTGCACAAATGTATTTACAAAAAGGTAATAATTATTTCTATTACTAGTTTTTTTTTAAAAAAATTGTAATCATATATTTTTGCTGGAATAATTTTTTTACGGAAATAAATATTATTAAATGTATTAAAAAATTTTATATGAAAAAATTATAAAATTTCAATTTATTGTTTGCCACTCCCAATTTTTTATTGTGTTTTTATGTAAAACATAAGTTTTTAATATGCTTTTTGGAGTTGGACCTTTAGAATTATTATTAATGAATTTGTTTTGTAAGGAAAAAATTTTGATTTCCTTTTTAAGTTTGTTAAAATGTTTTAATATTAATTCTAAATTACTAAAATTCATTTAAAATAGTAAAATATATTTTGGATTTTTAAGATCAATTAAACGCAAGTAAGTAAAAAAGTAATTGGAATTTTTTCAATTCAAAGGCATTTTTTGAAAAGGTTTGAAGTTTCTCAGAAAAAACTCTATCTCACATTTTTTGTGTTTCGGTTTGGGATTCGAACCTACCTCGTCAGTGCCCGGCTCAAATCCTTGGGCAGACACGATATCGATTACGCCGTTGAGGCGATGACAATTTCAAAGTTGAAACTTCTTCATCACTTCTTTATTTTTGCTTAAGTTGAATTTTTCCACTGTCATTAGACTCCATATTATGGAAATGTTTTTACATTATATGGGATTTTTGCATTAAATTTCTAGACAACCATATTTTCTTGAATTCAAACCGTAATTGCCATCTACAATATTTGTCTTAAAACAAAGATTGTCCTAAAACAGTGGTGTAATATTTTCCAATGTGATTTTCTGTATTTAATTTGTAATCATTAATCGCTATAAAATTGTCAGAAAACGGTTGGGTAATGTCATTAATCCATTATCGTGCTATTTACATGTATGATTCGTACCATCGTGTCGTAAACAATGTTTTGTTTTACAATCTTTTCCAATTTCTATTACAAACTAGCAGTCCATACTCTTTACTGTGTACAATAACTAACGATAAAACAAAAATAAAATCGCCCAAGAAACTACCTTACCGATTCGTTATTGTTGAATAAACCAACAAACGGCGTTAGCTGGCTATAAATAGAGCCCGATAGATAGCTTCACTCTCTTATTTTGCTCTTATGTCTTGTGTCATTATTCTCGTGAATATCAGAAAGGTTGCATTTTGGATTCACGTCTTTTTGCATTAAATTAAGTAAAAATAAATTTTAAATTAGATACAATTTCATTAGTTTAATTAGTACAATTTTTTTTACTAGTTCTAATTATAGTGAAATTTAAAAAAAATTCTATCTGTTTGTGCTGTGTTAGTTCAATTCAATAACCATTTGTAAATAATTATTATTTGTTTGTGATGTACGACAATCTAACAAAACAGTTTGTCATCAAAAGAAAAGTTTTCTTTTCTTTTTTTGATAACTTAAGAGTATGTTTAAAATTCTTTGTTTGATGAAATAAATAAGTAGCAATTGAATTGTTTCGTGATAGTTAATCGTAATTGAATAAAATTTAAATAAATTTGTTTTAAATCATTAAGAGAAACAAACAAAAAATTTTCAATTATAAATATCTGTGAGCATAATGGCCTTACGTTTAATGAGATTTTAAGTTAAATAGGTCCAATAAAATGGTCAGTTAAACGGTGATATAGTGATTTTCGAGAATTACATGATTAATTTGTGGAAGAAAGAAGTGTTTCGAAAGATTTATTGCCACCTAATAAAGGATGTGATTATAAATTATAATTCCATCTACACAACATCTGTGTTATATATTTCTGTGATAACCCTAGGACGAAGTGAATCAGTGAATTGGATGCGGGAGTGTAATTTCTAGAAACAACCGGGCCACTTGTTACGATTGTTTCCGGCGTGCTGACTATATTAATACGTTTCTTGCACAGTCATTTTGTTTGGTGATTATTCGTCGTCATCATGATTGTTGCTGAATAATACGATACACTTACGGTACTAAACGGAACAAAAAAAATATTACTGATCAGCAACACATTTGGATTCGAACGATTTTTCCATCGTTGTGGTGATAGGGTACTGGGCTCCCCGATCGATGAACAGAAGAGGGTCTGGAATACCTATGGGGTGAGTTTTATTTTATTTTTATTTTAAATTAGAGGTATGAATGAGTATGAATACGTGTGTTTATGAGTGTGAGTAGGTGAGAGGGTTCATGTGATGCATGTTTGTGATTCACTATCAATATTTTACTTCATTTATTTATACCGATACAAAAAAAATGATGAATTAAAGATAGCAGCGTCTGCAGTTAGATATGGATCTTCAGATAATTTAGTGGAATTATTAAAACGGAAATTTGATCATATTGGACGTGGAACTACTGTATTTGATGAAGCTATTCAGGGTTGTATACTTTTATAAACGCGTACGTCATCCTTCAGACAATATGGTACTGATATGGATGTGGTTATACCAATGCACTACGAAACATTTCTTCGCATAATTTTCAGCCTAAAAGTTTAAATTTTCCTAGTCAATTTCTTTTTGACTTTTAATGGATAATTGCCTATGTTTTTATTACGATATTCTAAACAGAAGCAGACAGACACGAATTGGAATTTTAGATTTGACTTAAACTATCATTGGCTAGAAACACGTTGCCGAATTTCGATATTTTAAACCAACAAATCGATTTTGCCTGAACCAGCAAACTTTGCGCGTTTCACTAGAGCATCAACATCAGCCCATCCTTTTACGGTTCGAGTGACTAGGTGTAGAACTGTCGCTTTTCAACGCGATTTTTTTAACAGAGTTTCTCATCTCTGGAATGCCTTACCGGCGTGGGTCTTTCCTGATAATTTTAATCCTCAAAACTTTAAGATCAACATTAATAAATTCCTCAAAGAAAATTGAATAATACTTTCAAGCCCTAGTTCCTTAGTTAGCATGGTATCTTCGGATATTCAGAGACGTTGATCTATATTGGTTAACACTAAACATGCCTAACATAGAATAAAAAAAAAAAAAAAAAACAAAAAAGGAAAGGAAAGGAAATTTTCAGTTTGGTTTGGCTTAGACTGTAATTCAATTTCTGTTTATAATTGTGTGTCCAAAAATTACTATATGAATATTTTTGTTTTTCGTAAATACAACTGTAGAGTTTTCAACTAAATAAATATCTATCAAAATTATTGTTACGTTCTTGTTGTACTGTAAGGCACTTGATAAAAATAAAAGATAACTAATTACACAATGTTAATAATTGTAGCAGGGTACGGTTATTAACGTACAACTCATATAATAAAGTTTAACGGTTACCCTAACAAGGACCATTATAACAATAATAAATAAATAAATAATATGAAATTAGAACAATGGCTGAATTTCCCCAGAGGAAATTCGATTAATTCCACTTAACGTATATTTCCAGAATTTGAAGATCGATTGTGCGAAATGAAAATCCCAAACCTATGTACTTTAATTGACCATTGTTAACATAAGTACTCCATCGTGATTTTCTACGGTCGTACGATTGCATTTCATTGAATCGGGGTGTGTGTGTGTGTGAGAGTGTATGGGACGTGAGTGCATGTGAGGTTGTGTTGTGAATTTTAGGGGTCGGACGTGGTGATAGTGGTTCTTTCGTGCACGGGGATCGCCAGAGTTTCAGTCTTTCACTTACTTTTTCTCATATCCGTTATTATCTCATGTTACGCGTACATTACAGTTATTTGTGCTGGAGTAGCAGGTATTCTTCTCTCGATCCCATGGGCTGCAACTATTCAGGGGCAAAAAAATAATCCCGCTAGGTACGCGACCTGCTATACCACTTCGTTGTTATTCAACGAAGAGCGCTTCATTACAATTTTTGCACGCACCTGTTGGAATTCATGTTGATATTTCGATTTCTACGTGCTCGTGTTGGGGTTAACATTTTTGATAGATAACCTATCTGTAGTAATATTTTCTTTGGATGGTAACCTTTTTAAGATTTGTCACCATTTTTAGTTTTATTTGTGGTTTTGATACTAACTTAGATAATCGTTTCAATACTAAGAATAATTGTTAATTGTTTACGTGATGGGTTAGTTGTAGCCTCACTTATCCGACTCCATATGATTATTGTAACTTCGAGAACTTTCCATCACTATTATATTCATATAATTGTATATCAAAACACTAACAATATAATTTTTTTTCTTTATTTTTAGGTAAGAAAGGTTCTACCATTCTATAATGTTTTTAATATTATTCAAATGTACATGGCGGACATGTGTTTTCTCAACAATGAGGTAAGATTTTTATACACTGTTATTTCACTTATATATTATTTTTAATTATAATTAAGAATATATTTAGTCATACACCGATTAAGTAATGGACAGCTAGCTACTGATTGGTTCCACAGAAAAACATGGTCAGGTAGATATTTAAATTTTGATTCGTGGCTACCACAATCTTATAAAAAAAACACGGTTACCTTAATGGTCCAAAAAATTTTAAAATTATCTGATCCAAAATTCCATAGCAAAAATTTTAAATTACTTTTTGAAACACTTGAAAAAAACAATTATCCAAAAAATTTTATACGAAAATTAGTTAATCAACAAATTTATGGCAAAGAAAGAAACATATTGGAAGAAACATCTATTAAAAACAATAACAAAATTTATATGACTTTACCATATGTAAAATGTCTTTTTGAGCAAATTAAACATTTGTTGAAAAAATTTAATTTTGAGGTCGTGGGAACAGCCAACAAGACGTTACATAACACTATTTTTACAAAATTAAAAGATAAAATTCCTATTAATCTTCAATCGAATTTGGTTTATCAAGCTGATTGTGGATGTGGTAAATCATATATAGGGCAAACAAAACAGTATCTAGGAAAACGAGTCAAACAACATCTTAATGACGCAAAAAAACAAAATATCGATAATATGAGCGCATTATCTAGCCACAAAAGAAGCTGTAGCGTAAATTTACCTCTCCAAAATTTTAAAATTTTGGATAGAGAAAAAAACCTTAACAAACGTCGGATTTTGGAAATGATACGTATTAAACAACATAATAATTGTATGAACATACAAACTGATACAGCTTTTTTAAATAACACCTATGATTTTGTTCTACGCAACTAAAAATAATTTTTTAAAATATTGAGAAATTGTAATTTGGAAAAGAAATTTTCAATCGTCAGTACCATATTTTTTAGTCTTTTTTCAATTTTTACATTGTATAATTGTTTGTTTTTCTTTTTTTATATTTTTAATTATAGCTAGCGTTTTTTTTTATATTGTCAGTTTTTCAAAACAATATTTAATTTTTTTTGATATTTATGTCAATTTTTTGTCTAAATATTATTAGTGGTTTATTTTTTGTAAAAGAATTTTTTGTTTATAACATATCCTTGAAGATGGTTTTATAATAAACCGAAACAATTGTCGATACATAAATAATAAATAATTCAAAAATTGGCTTTATCCAAAAAACTTTTTTAATTAAATAATTTGCAAGCCAAACATCATATCATACAATATATTTAATATTCCTAAGGAATAATTTGTTTTTTATTTATTAGTTATTTCATTTTTTTATCATTAGAATTCAACAAAAGACTTTATAAATTTATGATACGTGTTTTAGCTAATTATGCACAACAAACTTATGTGACTGAACGCAATGAGAATTTTTAAACTACTATATTAATATAAATTTAATTTTGTGTATATTAGTGGGTGTGTTTATTCACCCATCCAACCAATTTGTCACCACCGTCACCACAGTTTTTTTTAATCAAATAAATTTGATGGTTATCTATTTAATTTTATTTTTATTACATTTGCCTTTATTAATCCTTTATTAAAAATAGAAATTTTGCGTTCATCAACACCTAAGAAACATGTTGCTGGGAGACCCAGATCTTATAAGGTTTTATGTATTGTTGTGATGCCTATTACACAACACTTTTCTACAAATAACTCAAACAAATAACAAAGCATTAGTATGACATAGAAAATTGTTTCAAATGTTTTTTGTTAACTGTAAGCATCATTTAAAACTAATTCTAAAATTTAATTTTCTACAAACAATTTAATTTGGTTTCAACACAAAACTAAAACCCATGAACAGCAAATCAAAAAAAAATAATATCAAAACTTGGAAAAAAACAGTTGCATTAGAATGGGTAATTTTTAAAAAAATATCGTCAAGGATCAAAAGTGCTTCGTTGTTCTAAAAAGTTTCGGAAAAAAAACATAAAATCTACAAAATAATTTAAAAATATATGATTTTTGTAGATTTTTCTGTGTTATTTTGTGGAACTAGCAAATGGATTTTAATCAATGAGCAACGAATTCAATGCATGGTTGATAAACCAGCTCAATGTTTGGTACGTAAATTGTGAAATATATGATTTTTACATGAGATTAGAAATATATAATTTTTTTATATCCATGAAAAATTTGAAATGAATCTTAATCAAATCAATTTTGTTTTTGTATTTCATTGAATATGTATCTAATCTTCATGGGGACCTTAAAACATTCATTGGTTAGGTGAAAGAAACAACCCTCAATTAAAAAAATTATTGTTGACTCCGCTTCAAGAGTCCTAAAAAGAATTAAATGGAAAATCAGTATTCTGAATAAGAGTCAATAAATATTAGAAAATGTATTTTATCTTATCGTATCTTGAAAGATGAAATATCCAAATTATCATTTTAGTCCTGGAAAGAAATTAATAGAAAAATTAACATATATTATTCAAATAATTAGAATTAATATTGACTTAGCTTTAATGTTGAGTATTAGTAGTTGTTTATATTTTTATACGTCTATTTGACAACTAATATTTTCCACTCAATTTGAGAACAGCAGTTTTGGCTTATGTCAGTAGCTTCAGTGTTTATTGCAGAAAAAATTAATCATAATTGTCGAATATATTGTTGTTTAGTTGTCGGCATTGAAAATTAATTTTATATAAGTCAACCATTTTGTATTATATAGTCTCTTCTTCATATATATTGTAACTAATAAGTTCTCATTTCTTTTAATATAAGTTATTTGTGGCATTAACGCTATTAGTTTTTAAATGTGTATCCTTTGTTGGGATTTTTGTCAAAAAAAATTAAATCCAGTGTCTAAATAAAGATCAATAAAGGAAAATGTTTTAGTTTTGTTATTTGTAAAAGTGATGATGATTTTTCATGACAAATGTATACATATATCATTTTTTGTTTGTTGTTCCGCCATTGTAGATGATGGCATCAGGGCGTTTCCATTGATAGCCTTATGAAGCAAATATTAATTTTATCTTCAATATCTATAGCTTGTGAGGCTACTATTAATAAATATTGATAAATCAACGATATCATACTTTGTGAACTTTCTTGTGAAGCAACTATTAATAACTAACTATACATTATTAAGAGCCTTACGAATCATCTACTACCAATTTATCTTCAACATCTATATCTTTGTAAGGCAAATATTAATTGTGATTTATATAACATCGAGAGCCTTATGAAGCAAATTATTACCATTATCATCTGTTGGATATTTAACAAATAAGCATGAATAATGTAACTGAATCCTGTAAATCGAAATTATCATATTATTAATTACGGTATAAAATTTATATTTGAAAAAAGAATTGTATATTCATGTATGAATGATTTTACGGTTAATAACATGCTTGCTGATTTTCCTTCTTTTAAAAGTTGAGTCAAGTTGCATCAAGCTCAATAGAGTTAAGTGATAGTTATAATTAAATTATTATTTTGTAATACATTTTAGTGAGGTTGTTAAATAAATGTTGATAAAGGAGTTGCTGTTTAATTAGCTGCAGTAAGATATAACAAATCTGGCGACGAAGAAAACTGGAAATAGAACGCTGCTTACCACAAAAACCAGTACCAAGGTAAACTATAGTCAATTAGTATAAATTAGTGTGGAAATTGCACCTTATGGGTTGTTTGGAATATTAGAAGAATTTGAACCGGGTGATGATTTCGAATCATACGAAGAACGGCTTTCCGTATTTTTTAAAGTTAATAAAATTGAAGAAGATGAGAAAAGAAATATATTTTTGAGTGTGATGGGGAAAAACGCGTACCAAATATTAAAATCATTAGTGCAGCTATTTAAACCATCAGGAAGGTCATTTGAAGAACTAGTACAAACCTTGAAAGGTCATTTTGCATCAAGGCTAAACAAAAGAGCAGAGCGGTTTAAATTCAATAAATGCGGTCAAGAGTCAGGAGAAACTATCACAGAATTTATTATTAAATTAAAAGCGCTTGCCCAATCTTGTAATTTTGGGGATTACTTACTGGGAAAAATTGTCACAGCTGGTGCATCTACAGAGAAGGAAGACAAATACATGCCACCAACGCAATACAAAAGCTTAGCATTAGATGATGTGCTTACAGATCAATTCATCGCAGGGGTTCGTAACGAGGAGATACAACAAACTCTTCTGAATGATATCACTTTAAATTTTGAAAAATGTTGCAACTTAGCACTAGATGTCTAACAATGAATCAAAGAATATTTAACCATCAGCACTATACAGGGCTAGCGAACGGTTTTCATCCCGCAGTCGTGAAGTTGATTCAAAATTTTCTGTCTTACCGATACATCTCGGTATCTATAGATGGCTTTTCTTCTGAGTCCAAATTAATTAACGCTGGTGTACCCTAAGGCTCAGTTTTATCTCCCACTTTATTTTTAATTTATATCAACGAACTGTTGCAAATCACCAGTAACCCAATAAATAGTTTTGCAGATGATAGTACACTGCACAAGTCATTCGTCCCCCTATCTTCAAAGGGTAAAATGCATGAACGAATAAATCCCGTCTGGAGAGACGCTGCCATAAATGTAAACGAGGACCTAAAAAAAGTCGCCGATTGGGGTGACAAAAATTTGGTCAATTTTAATCCCACCAAAACACAGCTATTGATTGTTTCCAGATCAAAGACCGAGTTTCCCAACGATATTTCAATTAATATGTGTGACGACCAAATAGACGAATGTGAAAGCATTCGTTTATTGGGAGTCACAATATCCATTAACTTACTCTGGAACGATCATATAATGGCCATGGCAAAGAGCGCGTCAAGAAAACTCGGCCTCCTCAATAGATGTAAAAAATATTTTACTTCGCATCAATTACTCCACATTTATAAGTCCTATATTCGTCCCTGTATGGAGTATTGTTGTCAAGTTTGGGGCGCTGCATCTGTTACTATCCTGGCTCTTTTGGACTCTGTTCAAAGGCGAGCTATACGAATTGTTGGTGATCGAGATTTAACATTAGGTCTTGATTCCCTGCAACATCGTCGCACTGTTGCTGATCTCGTTGTTTTTTATAAATATCGTCACCAGCAGTGCTCGGATGAAATCAGGTCCATAATGCCTCAGACATATGTTTTTCCCCGTTTTACTCGTCAATCGGTTTGTGCGGGCGGTCGCACTGTCGAGATTACTCACTGTCATAGTAATAGAATGCAAAGAGATTTATTTGTGCGTACATCGTACACATGGAATGCTTTGCCCGTATCAATAGTCTCGAGTGCCTTCAATCCACAAAGATTTAAAAAAAGCGTCCACCTATACCTCAAGACGCATGTTGTTGTGGGACCTACGTCTTAAAAGGTATCTATATGTTGTTGTGACACATTTTGTAATTCCTACTACACAACACTTTTTATTAAAAAAAAAAAAAAAGGTAGTCATGTGAAATCCATCAACACCATTGGTTCAGTCAGTTCAAATAGCGAAGTGATAATACTGGAAGTAGAGGGTCACCTATTATCCATGGAAATCGACACAGGAGCATGTTCAACAATTATCAGTGAAGATGAGTGTTGTTCAAAATTTTCTTTTATTAAAATTGAACAAAATTTTAACACAGTATTCGCAGTTACAGGTCAGTCAATTCAGACATTGGGAAAAATGTATGTCAAGGTGCAGTTCAACGATATCGCTTATTACTTGGAAATGTATGTAATTAAAAGTTAAAAATATTTCAAACCCCTTTTAGGGCGGTCTTGGCTAGATGCTTTAGTACCTGAGTGGCAAGGGAAAATTTTCAATAAAACGGAATTCAAGGTATGTAATATTAAAAACAATATTGTAGAGTGAATTCAGAATAGTTTTCCAATCGTTGTTTCGTCTCAATCTGGACCAATAACGGGATTTCAAGCAGAAATAGCTGCTATACCGGTCTTCCAAAAAGCATATTCAGCCCCTTTTAAGTTAAAAGATAAGGTAGATAACGAACTTCTTCGGTTAGTCCAAACAAATGTATTAGTTCCCGTTAAATCAAGCCAGTAGACAGGTCCGATAGTGGTCGTTCCTAAGCAATTAGGAGATATAAGGATTTGTATGGTTTACTGCGTCACCATAAATAAACACATAGAAATGGAGCACTACCCTCTACCAAAAATAGAGGATATATTTTCTAGTCTTGCAAATGCAAAATTTTTTTGTATTATTGATTTAACCGGCGCCTATCAGCAAGGTGCTGTTTCAGAGAAAAGTCAAAAATATCTTACTATTTATACCCATAAGGGATTATTCAAATATACCCGTCTTCCTTTCGGAGTGTCTTCCGCTCCATCAATATTTCAATCCATCATGGATCAAATATTATTAAGAGTGGTCCTTTCTGCTATTTGGATGATGTCTTCCTCGGAGGTGAACCATTGGAGGAATGTAAACAAAAATGTTTTGAAGTTCTTAAACGCCTAGAAAAACACAATGTCTAAATTAACATAAATAAATGCAAATTTTTGGAAAGTTCGGTGTAATATTTGGGACATACGCTGTCTAAAATGGGTATTCGTTCAAATGACGATAAAATCAAGGCAATAGGCAATGCTCCCCCTCCAAATAATTTACAGCAACTACAAGCCTACTTGGGCTTACTCAATTATTATGGTCGCTTCATCCCAATCCTATCTACCGAGCTAAAAGAAATGTATGACCTATTAAAAAAAGATACCACGTTTGAATGGTCGGAAAAGTGTCAAAAATGTTTCGAAAATTCAAAAGCTCTTATGTTAAAGAATAATTTAATTCAATTATACGATCCGACAAAACCTATAATAATCGCAACTGATGCTAGTCCGTATGGAGTAGGTGCTGTACTGTCTCACCTGGTCGATGGTGAAGAAAAACCAGTTCTTTTTGCCTCCAGTACTCTATCTCCGGCCGAAAAAAATTACTCGCAACTTCA
Source organism: Diogma glabrata (assembly GCA_963693315.1). Lineage (NCBI taxonomy): Eukaryota > Metazoa > Arthropoda > Insecta > Diptera > Cylindrotomidae > Diogma > Diogma glabrata. Next base: position 234,913,690 of record OY856188.1, on the reverse strand, counting down.
TCGAGAGGCTTTAGCGATCATTTTTGCGATAAAACGGTTCCATAAATATATATATGGCCATTCATTTGTGATTTATACCGATCACCAAGCATTAAAGGAAATTTATTATTTTTCTGCTGCTAGGCTACAAAGATGGTCGGTGATATTATCGATGTACCAGTACAAGGTCGAAAATAGACGCGGATCAAAAATGGCGAATACAGATGCTTTATCCAGGCTGCCCACAAAAGATAATACAATCGTGGAGTTTTGTAGTTTTGTTAATTTTAGTGAACTACCCGACAATGAAATCACACTAAGTCTGGAAGAGATAGCAGTAGAAACATTCAAAGATCTTATAACTAGTCAAGTCTTTAAGTGTGTTATGACTGAATGGCCTAAAAACATTTCAAATACGTTTAAGCCGTATTATAATAAAAGAAATAGTTTGAGTGCTGAATCCAATTATTTTGTTTTACGGTAACCGAGTCATTATACCGAAAAAATTACAATCTCGTGTTTTACAGCAAATAGATCATATGAACCACGTGGGAGTCGTCAAAATGTACTTTTTATCCAGATCATATGTCTGGTGGGATAAAATTGACCAGTCTATTGAACAATTTGTGAAAGAATGTCATGTCAAAGAATGTCAAAGAATGTCAAAGGAAAATGCTAGTCCCAAAAGAAAAATATCTTCTTCTTGGACTGAGCCAGAACAACCTTTTGAAAGAATACATATCGATTTTCTATATTTGTTGAAATTTACATTTTTAATAATCGTAGATGCAAAAACAATCACCAGTTTTAATTTTTCAATTAAAAAAATTTTTCTCAGTATTTGGCCTTCCCGAAAATAGTGTCAGATAACGAACCCTTTTAATCCATTTCACTTTAGAAAATTTTGCAATCAATTAAACATTGAAATAGTGAAATCTCCTCCAAACCATCCCCAATCTAATGGCCTAGCAGAACGAAATTTACGAAATATGAAAACTGTTTTGAAAAAATATTTGTTGGAAAAAGAAAACGCTGATATTTAAGATTCTATTGAAGAATTTCTCTTTAATCAACGAAACATTCCAAGTATGGCGACTTCAAGAACTCCAGCAGACATGATTTTTTCATATAAACCTAAAATACTGATAGATAATTTAAAGAAAAATAAAAGAAAAGAAAGGTTCAATTTAAAAGAAAATGTTGATCATACAAAAAATTTTAAAAATAAAATTAGTTTTAAGAAATATCAGGTAGTTCCAAAACAAGATCTAGATTCTTTTTTAAAAGGGGAAAAGATTATGTACAGGAATCATTTTAAAAGTTTTATCAAAAGTTTTATCAGATGGATTCCTGCTAGAGTTATTAGGAAATGGGATAATATTTTGTATATAATTGCTGTAGGTCATAGTCAAAGAAAATTTCATAAAAATCAAATTAGGAAATCGGGGTTAGCGGATAAATATCATCCTGTAATTGATCCGATGCCAAAACCGACTCATAGAAATATAATTAATTTAAATAAAAATGAGCATGTAACTAGAGAGAAAAAAACTTTAAATTTTGATAAAAATACTATAGATTTAAGAAATAATACACCTCCACAGAATGACACTGATCATGATTATTGTAGAGTTAAAAGGAAATGGAACTTAGACGGTCCAAAAGAACGCGAGCTTATCCGGACCGTTTAGCTTATCAGTAATGTAATTATAAATGTAATTAGCTTTATCTTATTACTCACTCTGTTTCTAAGAGGGGGAAAGTGTGGGATATTTAACAAATTAGCATGAATAATGTAACTGAATCTTCACTGTAATTAATCTTTATTATCATGTAATTGTAAATCGAAATTATTATATTATAATTACGGTATGGAATTTATATTTAAATAAAGAATTGTATATTCATGTATGAGTGATTTTACGGTTAATAACATGCTTGCTAATTTTCCTTCTTTTAAAAGTTTAGTCTGAATGATTCTGTGATAGCATCAAGTTCAATAGAGTTAAGTGATAGTTATAATTAAATTATTATTTTGTAATACATGTTAGTGAGGTTATTAAATAAATGTTGATAAAGGAGTTGCTGTTTAGTTAGCTGCAATAAGATATAACATCATCTTCAACATCTATAACTTTGTGAGGCATCTATTAATAATTATTTATATCAGCGATAGCCTAGCGAGGCAAATCTAATAATTACATATACATCAGACTCATCATCGATAGTGTTGTGAGAAACTATCACTTTTTATTTATATATCATCTATAACTTTGTGAGCATGGTGAGCTTTGTGAAGCAAAATACTAATGATTATATCTGCACCATCGATAACGGTGTGGGGAAGGAAAAATTTCTAATCTGGTCATTTCTCTGGCATCGATATTCAAAAAGTTATACAGTCCACTGCCAGGCCAGAGGCGTTGTCAGTTATATTATAAAAATTATACACTTAAAATCATAAATAATGATTTATATATTTTAATTTTTTATTTACGAAAAATTCCATTAAAATTTATTTTTAAATTAAAAATTATTTTTCGTTCAGTAAGTAAAAATAGGATTGTGTGATAATAAACCAACGCAACACAATCAAGAAAATGAAAATTTGTGGAAATGTAAAGAAAATATTTTTTTCTTATTTTCTTCGGGTTTAGCAAAATTTATAATACAATGATAATCTTTTTTTTTTTTCAAAGGAAAATACTTTGAAAAAAAAAAAAAGATTATTATTGTATTATAAATTGGTTTTGTAAATTGAGAATTTATTTTTTCGTATTCAAAAAATTAATAGAATGATAAATTAAATAATACTAAATATATTTTCAAAATATGATCATTTTTTGTCGAAACAGTTGGTATAAAAAAAATTGAACATAACATTATCTCAAACTGCAGACGAGTTTAAAGCTAAATTAAAGTTTTTTTTTATTATTAAAATAACTGTACAAAACTTAATCAATTAAAATTAAACATTTTTTCAAACGATCATATTCGTTTTAAATCGACATAAAATTTTCTATTTCCTTTAGTTCCTCTTTTTTTCAAGCTTGTAGTTTTCTTTGTTCGCTTTTATAAAAGTTCTCAATCATTTTATTTTACTAAAAAAAAAATTAAATCTAAAGTTTATTATATTCAGATTGAACTTTTTTTTTTGTTTTGTATATCCATGTATATATATATATATATATAATTTTAAGTTATAAGCAAAAAAAATATTTCTAGATTTTTAATCATTTTCTTATGACTCGCAGCTAAATCGTAACAAAAGCAAAGAAAAAGGAATCGCAAAAGCAAAAGTTTTTTTTAAAAAAATTAAATATTTATAAGTTTGGTATTTTTTATTACGTTTTCTGTTTTGTTAATTTAGTTTTTATTAATTTTTTTTTGTAGTTTTCTTAAATTTTTGTTATAAATACTTTTTTTTATCAAACAAATATTTATTGTAAAAATTTTATGAAGTTTTTGTTAAAAAAGTTAACTTTTTTAGAAAAATGTATCAATAGTGAATATTTTTTATAAGAACTGTACCGGACTGGCGGATTTTATTGAAGAAAAAATTGCTCGATTGCTAAAGGTAAATCTACAGGCGGTTGTGTCTGTATAGAGGTGGTCTCTAACGAAGGTGTCATTATGATGCATTTAAAAATTTATATTGTTAAAATGGCAATGCAAACTAACATCACTTGGGATTAAGCCTTAAATATTTATCAATATTCATTGGTTTGAATATATAACAGTATTTCAATTAGTTTGTAATGGTGTTTCTTATTCCATCTGGTTCGAGCAGTATCTGTTTTTCACATACAAAATAATTACATATCCCTTTATGGTCCAATTGTAATAAGGAAATGTTGGGTAACAAAAAGACAATAAAAACTAGATGTAATTTGTTGAAAAATATTTCATTTTGCAATAAAGATAAACAAAATTACATTTCATCCTTTCAATGCAAACACAGAACAACGAACATCACAACAAACATGTATGAGCATATAACAGAAACTGTTTACATCAATTCAATTGCAAATAACATAAAAACAATAACAGCATTAAATAATAATCTCTGAGGAAAACACTTGTTCCCGTTTACATTTTATATCGCTGTCTCCATATACCTTCAGTATTAATATTATTATTATTATTATTACATATTATTATTTTACTCTTTGACTTTTATTTGCGAATTTTAACGCATTTGTCAACATTTCAAACTACCCATATGGATGTTTGTTCACATGCATATTGATTTTTTTGTGGCTGGTATATAGGGAAAAATGGAATTAAGTTGTTAAAATATTTTCTAAATTTATTATGTTATAAAAGAGAAAATATGAAAGTAATTTAGATAAAATTTATGTTTGCTATTAAAACGATGGAAGGCGTATATGCGAAACGATGTTTTCGGAAGGTTGAATTTGGGTCGGCATATGACCAATGATCCAACCATTTGATGGGTGTGGAAATATGTTATGTTTTATTTATTCTAATCTAGTTATACAAAATTTCACTAAATTCATGCATTTTAAATTCATTATTATTGTTTCATAACGAACGGACCAAATATTTGATGATATTGTTTAATAACAAACAACAAGTTATTCTTTATTGTTTAATTCATCATTTAACTTCTTTTTGTTTTCTAAAATTTTATTTTATTTTATTCAACCATTCAGTAATCGAAACTTTGATTCAAATTCCTAAAACTTTTCATAGATGAGAAAACATTCGAATTTTATTTTGTATCATCAGTTTCAAAGTTTAAGTGGCAAATTCTATTGGTTCTATTAGTTCTTGAAAGAGTCCCAATGAGCCCCATTGAATAATAAACCGGAACTTCCGGATTAATCCTGGAAGTCGCGTGCTCAGAGGGGATTCCGACCAGCTTTAGCCTGTGAGTTCGGATCTAGTTCCTTAGCCTCAGCCCATGGCAAATGCTGCAATGTACGCGATAAATTCCAACGAAATCAAAAACTTATCTAACCCTCATACCATAATAAAATATAATGTAAATAACTCGTTGATTAACATTTTGATAAATAAATCCGGTGATTTTAGAAATAATAGATAGATAAAAATCCGGTGATTGTAGAAATTAATATAAATGAATCGCTGAATATAATTTAGATGAATACATTGTGACGTCGGATATTCTCATGAATCATATTAAAACCAATTTCTATTCTTTTTTTCCATACAATCAAAATATATTTCCATTATTTCATTTCATTTTTACAATCATAACAATTTAACAATTTTTTTCCAAATCATACCAAACAGCCTTAAATTCAAATTTAACAACAAATAAATAAAAGAACTCAATGTCTATTTTGGTTTAACGAACAGATTTTGTGCTCAAGTTGCTTCATTTTGTTTTTTGCTTAATATGAAGTGTCAAAAATAAAACACATTTTTTTTGATGGCGAACAATTTTCAATTTTGATCATTGATTCCATTTTTAGTTCTTGCTAAAGAAAATGAAAAACCAATTTTAAAATTTGTGATAAAAAGTAACTAAAAGTTTTTGGTGATTAATGGAATTAAAAATAAAAAGTTCAGATAGAGAACATTAATGTTAAATTTTATAGTTTCAATTTGTTTTAAAAAAGAAATCTGCTATCATGGCGTTACATTGAACGATTGGTTCCTTAAATTTAAAGCAAGACCTTCAGTCAAAATTTTCTCAGCTAAATTGGAAATCAATTGCGAGAATACTAATATTAAATTAAAACTTACTAAAAGCAATAAATGTTGAAAAAAATCTACGCATAAAATTAGTTCTAATCAAATTGAAGTTAAGCTGTATATTAAATTAAACTTGCGAAAAGCAATAAATGTTGAAAAATCTACGCATAAATTATTTCTAATCAACTTGGAGTTAAGCTGTATAAAGTAGTTTCAGAGGAATGGAATCATTTAGAGAAAACCATTGAAGTAGCAGATAAGGCTAATCATCATTCTATAACAAATTTATACAAGTTAGTTCTTTTAGTTTATTACAATTAATATTATATTCATTTATTATTTTCATAATCATTTTTGCATAAAATGTTAGAGTAAACCTCTAATAACGGTAAGAGATTCCTAAATTTAGCGATTCGTGCTGGAGGCAACTGTCATTCCGTGTATCTTAACTCATTTTAACGTTCATTATAAAGGTCCAAGCCACCCAAAGTGGCAAATATAATATCTGGCTCCGAATCAGGGCCATTACAACAATCTGGCGCCGAAACAGGGACCTGGCCAATTTTTAATTATTTTTGGTGCGATATTTTGTTTTGATAATACCGTAATAATAACGGTTAGTTATAGTAGATATTGTTTTGCGCGAATTTCAAGCGTAATTTTTTTTTGGTAAAACCAGTTTTGGTTTTTGTGGTTAATTTTAGATCATTTTTTTTCGTGAAATATTTTTGGGAAAACCAGCTTGGTTTTGTTTTTATGAATTTTATGAATATTGTATAATATGATGTACAATATACAATTTTTGTAAATTATTTTTTTTGATATAATGTTTATGTTTATTAGGTTTAAATAAATAAATTCTCTCTAGCGGTAGGCCTAATAAGCCATCTATGGAGCTTCACTCCTTAACGATGATGTCGTTTCTAGGTTCCTATGACCATAAGGGTTATGCGATTGAAGAACATTGGTTTCTTCTCTTCATTCAGCGAATAAGTTCTCAGGGACGAGGAGTGGTGTTGCTGTGTTTGTACTTAGGTGCAAACCAGTAGCATCATTCTTTGCTCAGAGGCTTCTTCGGTGTTATAAAGAGAAGAACCAGGTAATACTTTTTTTCAGGACCAGAAGCTTAACCTCAAACAAATTCAAAAACTTACCATTTTTTCATTTAGCTTTGCAATAGACAATTTTTCATGGAGTTTAGGATTTGAAGTCTGGCACTCGGGAGCTTCTTCAACTTTCGCATTAGTTTAATGATAATTTATTTTTAGGTAGAAAAACCGCAGCTGGGTCAGTAGAAATGGGCCTAGGATCTAATCGTGACAGTTGCGATTGTTTTTGTTAGGTTGGGGAGATACTGTATTATAGAATCTAGTCGTTAGGGTCTTTTCTAGTCAGTTCTCATACGCATTGTTGGAGTGGGCTCACGAACGTGATAATTCTGGTACTAAATGATATGGATATTGTAACCATACCTACTTTTTATATTGTCTCCAGACGAATCTTAATTTTGGGAATCTCTCATCTAAATTTTAAATAAAAATAAAATAAATAAAACCAATTTTTCTGAAAATTAAATAAATAAAATTTTATTAAATAAAATAAATCTTTTTTAAGATTAGCTAATTTTAGGTAAATAAACAAATTTTTAAGTAAATACATAATTACATCAAGATATAAATAAATATTCTTTATTTTTTTAAAAAAATAAATAAATATTTGAGTTAAGACGGTGCATCTAATAAATAAGCATTCTTTTTTTGAAATATTTTTATTTTTCAATTTTTAAAATAAATAAATATTTTTTAGGGGTGCTATCGTCAATAAATAATTTTAGGTATATATTTAATTCTGAAATTTCAGTTTATCTGAAATTAGATAAATAAATTATATTCTCTATATATATATAATATTTTAGGTATTTTTGTCAAAAGATCAAGCAACATTGAGCACAATAATCATTTCTTTTTGTTCTTTTACTAAATTTATTTTTTTTACAAAAAATTTGTGTTTTCGAATTGGGTTGTTCGTTATTTTTCCGTTTGTGCATTTTTTTTATTTGTTTACATTTGAATCGGAATTTTACCGGGCGTACTAACTCCACCTATTTCAGTGATATTGATTTTTTGGAATGGGTTTTACTATGGTTGTTCGTAGTGAATTCTGAATTTTGTTAAAATTTATGATCGAAATGTCACGTCACATCGTCCGTGCCATACTTACTGGTTGTATCGGGGTGTCCATAGTGCTGACGTTCTGATATATGATCGGCCTCAATACTCATAGAAGTTCCTAGGGACTTCATGAGTGTTGGAACCGGTCATCGGTCTTGACGCCGGTGACTGTTGATGCTTCGATCCCAGATACAGTTTAGTTGTGGGAAGTAGTTCGATGGTTTCCTGACATGGAGGGGATGACGACGTTTTTGTGACTTCAAGGTTAAATATCTTGATTTTCACCTGGAATTCATGGTTGTAATGTCGGATATTCTCATGAATCATATTAAAACCAATTTCTATTCTTTTCTTCCATACAATCAAAATATATTTCCATCATTCCATTTCATTTTTACAATCATAACAATTTAACAATTTTTTTCCAAATCATACCAAACAGCCTTAAATTCAAATTTAACAACAAATAAATAAAAGAATTCAATGTCTATTTTGGTTTAACGAACAGATTTTGTGCTCAAGTTGCTTCATTTTGTTTTTTGCTTAATATGAAGTGTCAAAAATAAAACACATTTTTTTTGATGGCGAACAATTTTCAATTTTAATCATTGATTCCATTTTTAGTTCTTGCTAAAGAAAATGAAAAACCAATTTTAAAATTTGTGATAAAAAGTAACTAAAAGTTTTTGGTGATTAATGGAATTAAAAATAAAAAGTTCAGATAGAGAACATTAATATTAAATTTTATAGTTTCAATTTGTTTTAAAAAAGAAATCTGCTATCATGGCGTTACATTGAACGATTGGTTCCTTAAATTTAAAGCAAGACCTTCAGTCAAAATTTTCTCAGCTAAATTGGAAATCAATGGCGAGAATACTAATATTAAATTAAAACTTACTAAAAGCAATAAATGTTGAAAAAAATCTACGCATAAATTATTTCTAATCAACTTGGAGTTAAGCTGTATAAAGTAACTTCAGAGGAATGGAAACATTTAGAGAAAACCATTGAAGTAGAAGATAAGGCTGATCATCATTCTATAACAAATTTATACAAGTTAGTTCTTTTAGTTTATTACAATTAATATTATATTCATTTATTATTTTCATAATCATTTTTGCATAAAATGTTAGAGTAAACCTCTAATAACGGTAAGAGATTCCTAAATTTAGCGATTCGTGCTGGAGGCAACTGTCAATCCGTGTATCTTAACTTATTTTAACGTTCATTATAAAGGTCCAAGCCACCCAAGTTGGCAAATATAATATTTGGCTCTGAATCAGGGCCATTGCAACAACATCAATAAACAGTTGGTCGTAATAAAAGAAAAATATCGTTGTATCGTATCGCTGCATATCAAAAGTAATTAATTTTTATTTTTTTTTATTAGTTTTTTATTAAACATGTCTAACTATGTTTAGCACACTAAATATGAAATATTCATTCTTCAGACTCTTTGAATATCCGAAGATACCATGTCGACTATAAAGCAAGGATATACTATACTAATTGTTTTAAATGACGATGTGCATTTTCTTTAAATGCCTGAGGGGAAAATTCATCGGGAAATACAAAGGAGGGCATTGAGTTCCACCATTTGACCACTCTATTGAAATAGTCGTTCTGGATTATGCATTTGTATCAAAAATAAATTTTTTTTTCAAAAAACTTAACTTTACTTTTTGCCCACACAATAACAAAAATAAATATATTTTTATTATTTTAAATTTATTTCAATCCATTGTAAAGGTAATATATATATATATGTAAAGCAGAAATTTGATATAAAATGTTTTTTCTATTTTGCTTCTAAAATAAAGTCATTTCGATACCCAAATGCGTATCCAAATGGCTTTCATTACGATACGCAAAAGTTTTGTCTTCCAAGGTTGGTCACATTGGTCATACAAACGTCAGTGAACATTAAAACGAATAATTATGTCAATAAAATTAATAAGAATATCTAAATTAGTGTTAAATATTTAAATTAATTAAAATAATTAGTAATAATAACAAAATTTCAAATTGACTATTTTGTAATAAAATACACATTTTTTAAAATTTCAAGACAAAAAATGCAAAATAGAAAAAATAGCATAAAAAACTCGTTTCATAAGACGTTTTATCGCACTTATCCTTTAGAAAACTCCCCGCGGGTCGTTTTCTAAACAGATTGCATGCGATAAAATCGTCGATTATGAAACTAATTTCTTAATATACTATTTACTAACGTTACTACGATTCCGTTATGCCAGGATATAGTTTTAATATCAATAATTCTGAAATAATAAAAAAAAAGAACCTAATGATCCCCAATATGGGCTATGCCCGGAACAAATCTCTAATAAACAAAAAACTTAGAAGACCATGATGGTTTTCTAACAATTCAACAAAAAAGGAAATTCAGAGAATTTAATAATAGCAAAAACATTAACTTATTAATTAACACTTACATTAACTTAACTTAAACAGAAACTTAACTTATAGTTGATAGTTGATTTCACTGTTGAAATGATGGCAGTGAATTTCGTCCGTGTATGTCGCTTAACTGCCCTTTTATCAAACTCGTTTAACAATCATTCCATAATCTTTAAGTAAACTCGTTCCATAATCTTTCAATAAATTCGTTCCAGCAAAGCGTCAAAATTTTTACTTAAATCAATATTGAAGTTAATATCGAACCGAGGTGAATTATTTACTTTGAGATTATCACGATCACATACACTGGTTTTTTCAAAATCCGGTATATTTCCCTTTTTTTTATAACAATATAAAAAGAATGCGAAAACATATGATAACACCACACCATTTAATTATAAAGCACTTTTAATAAAATAAAATTATCTTTATAACAATATAGATATTTTCCTCTATAGGTATATATTTTTTTTTTAAAACTTTTTATTAATAAAAAATATTTTTTGTTTATTTTCATAAATTAGTATTACAACACCAACTATAAATTTTTTTAGATTTATAATAATAATAATTTTTTTTCTTTAAAATCAAATCAGTTTTACTTTTAAAATATAAAACGCGCTTCAAGAAAATAATGATAATTTATTTTTGAAATATCAAACGCGAACTGACTGATTCAATTAATGAATTTAATTGAATATAAAAATTACGACTCGCAATTTGCGTTGATTTTGATTTTAACTTTAAATCCCGACTGGGAATTTTAATATATATTTTTTTTAAATATGAAACGCGAACTGAACGATATTTCAAAAAAATGTTACTATAAATAGCATTTTCTTAACCTAAACGAGATAGTAAAAGAGCTGATTGCATAATCACTTTCTCGCTGTTTGTTGTTGATAACATCAAAATAATTCTAGAAACAACAATTCAAAGCCATAGATGGTTTCATCAAAAAAATATTCTTTTTGTTTTCACCTAATTGAACGTTATAAACAAAAATAAGTCATAAGTCACCCCTTATTATTTCATCATAGATAATATCATTATCTCATTTGTTGAAAATATCATTTGTTCACACACAACGAAATATCTCAATAATAAAAAAGAAGAACTGGAAATGATCACACACATTTAAAGCTATGATTTTCTGTTTGAATACAATAAAATGAAAAAGAGTTCATACACTTTTAACTCTTTTGTTTCGTTTATGTAAAACAAATAATAATAAAATACTTATGTACAAAAAAATGAAAATGTATAAAAAAAAATCAATGATATGAGGATATAATGAGGGTGAGGCAAAAAGTTATGTGTACTGCATGATCATGTTAATAAAAATGTTATTGAGTAAATGTTATGCTAATGAAAAAATGCAATGTTGTAACATTACGGATGAAAAATGGAAAGGTGGTTCACTCCGAGGTTAGTCTTTATTGTCAGGGGTAACTACAAAGATCTTACTCCTTTGTCAACACCTTTACTCAGAACTCAAATTGTTCTATATTAGATTGTAGATTTTTCCGAATGCTACATGTTGGACATTACACCATTAGTGGTCACAACAATGCTAACTTTCAGATTATTATTGTTTTTTTTTTAATTCAGTGTAAATTATTATTAAATTTATTTTGTTTTAGTATATAAATTACTAATTTAATTATTTTTTTTCTATTAATAAACGAAAATTTAAAGCTAATTCGACTACAATTTTTTTAATTATTTAACATTATAAAAAAAATGACTTCTATAACAT